>OZ014509.1:44557424-44779924 GCA_963966075.1 Aphodius sticticus | reverse complement strand
TTTATATTTGTTCTGGATTGTTGGCATTAGTCCTGCTTCTTTTTAATCCGCTGTCCTCCAAATTTACTTCTTGGACCTGACAACCCTACTAGCTACTGCTGAATGGAATTATATATTTAGCTTTATATCCTATTTCCTATGCAAAAATTTGTATTACTGCATTGTTGTTTGGTAAATCTGTCAAAATATAACTTTAGTTCACAATCCAGACTTTACTGCATTTACGACAGTGATAAAGGTATAAAGAAACGCAAAACTCAGTGGAACAGGAAGCAGAAATGAACTGAATAAGTCCAGAAAAAGGAGTCGTGGACGTTGGTGCAAAAATTCTCCGCATTAATTAATTCGTCGCTGCGCTCGACTTACTGTCGAAACGTAGCGGAACTTTGTTTAATTTCTGGGGCACGATTAAAACCATCTCGGCTATAAATTTATATTCACTCGTGCTGCATCTGAGTGCAGCATTTTACGCTACATAAGATAGCCACCAAGCTGTACAGTTGTTAATTAGGTTACTTCTTATTCGATGCACTTCGACCTGTCTGTTGCAGGAAATTAACCGGAGAAATGAGATTGTCTCATTTGTATGAAGAAATTAATTAGTAAGTTTATTGCGAAGTATTGATCTAAGACACTTACCCTTTTCTATTTAGTTGTTTATTTTTCGTCATAATCTTTTTCAGCAGTGTTGATTTTTTTAGATTTTCTTTTTACTTACTAAAAAAAAACTAACATTTACTCTGTTTTTTTAAATAAAGGTAATTAAAGACCACGTGGCAGTTATTTTTGTTAATAGTGAAAGCGCGATCAATGTTCGTATAAGCCAGAGCAGACGTTTTCAATTTATGTCATAGCTGTCACTCCGTAAAAGTTTGCAGACACTCCATTCACAGAAACTTCGCCGGTGTTATTTTGACAAATGACACATTTTTGCCGTTTTTTCGACGTACTTCAAAATTTCTCTCTGTTGACTTGTATAGTAGACAGTGTACATTTGCCGGTGATTATATGCGGGACATCTAATCGTCTGACTGAAAACGGAATAACTATTATCCAGATGATTGATAATTCTATGTGTGTCCGATGACGTACGCTGATGCATACCTGAATAAATGGATGTGCCACTCTGCTACGCGTTGTTCCCTTCTCACAAAATAATCTTTTATTATTATAACACTCGTATCATAAATAGCTATTTAAGACTGTTCAAAAGTCTCAGAAATACATTGACAAAAAAATAGACTGCGAAGGACAGTAATTTTTGTTGCCAGTCTCAACACCGAAATGGAACACACGAGTCATCACGTTTTTGTCTGTATCTCGACGTACGTCCATCTAACGAACGGACGGTAAACACTATAGTCAGCATTCCTCAGTTATGGGGTAAAATAAGTGAAGCAGGTGTCTCTGTCTACAGCCTACAGCCTACAGAGCAAAATCGTCTATACTGTATAGTATTTCATGTTTGGTGTATTTATTGTAATTTTTTACGTTGGAGCAGGTTTTCTACTTTTGTTTTAATACGGATCATGGGCCAACAGACCGTTAAAAAACAACTAAAGGTTTAAAATGTTCTTTTATCAAACAGACCAAAATAACAAGCCAAATCAAAAATCATTAACAACTGTGTCTAAAAATAAAACGGTTATACAGGACTGTCCGCTTTTCGCACCATAACATGGGCAATTCATTTATTTGTTAAATTAATAAGTCATAAGTGTTATTCTCACAATTAATAATTTCTACAACATGGTAAGATACTGTCTTCTTTTCTGCACTTTTAAATCACTGGTCTCCAAGTTTCAGCTTCAATAAGATGGTAATACAGCAGCCTTTTTGTAATAATCTTTTACAATAGAGAACGAATGTGACATGTTTTGGTTTGATTACATGAAAAAACGTTTTAACATTGACACCACTGCTTAGAATTATGCACTATGCAATAGCACCAATAACAAATGTAGCTCATTGGATGGACAGAGAAAATTGAGAGGATTATGTATCCCGCCTTTCGCTTGTTTTCATTATCTAAAATTGACGTATGCAAGAAGTTTTTACAATAATAATAAGCGCTTTTTATTGCAAATTGTTTTTTTTTTTATTTTTGTTTGACAAGTTTGGAATTGGCAAATTGGAAAGGCATTGCTTGCTACAGACGGTTGTACGTAACGAAAGTACCTACGTCCAGGAATGGATGATGTAGGCAACTTCTTTACACCTAGCCTGCGTTTGTTTAGTCTTCGGGTACTCCCCTGGATAACGCTTAGACTACCTTCGCTGATCGTAAATGCTGAGGAACTCGTTTTGGGCCAAGCGGACTATGACGTATATTCCTCTTAGTTATCTTCCCTTAAGCTCTTAAATTGTCTTAAACTAAACAAACTACAGTTTTCCACTTCGCAAAACTGACATAATGGAGGTTATGCATATACAATGTATACAAAAACTGCTGTGATGCTTTTATTTTTAATAATAGTAACAATATTTTTTCTAGTCACCTCTAAAATATTACGATGTATTGCATACCACACTGCAAAGTGCACGAAATGGGCTCATACAAAATTAGTTTCAGGACCTTTTCATACATTCACAGCAATCTTACTGAATAACTTCCACTGCCTGGCATTTCCCTCAAGTTTTACGAAGGCATTTTAAACTTCTCGCTATTCCAGCGGAAATACGACTTTGCCGGCGATTCTTCTCATACCTGCAGTGATGTTACAAATCGCCCTATACCCTGACGGCGGCAGCTGCAGGCTTCCATTCTAATTCACTTTACTGCACTACTGGTGGAGGCAGCAGCCAGACCGAATGGCCAGTCTGCCAATTAAATTTTAATTTTGCACCGTTCCAGGTGATTGTGCGCCCAAATGGGAAGGCTTTGGCGGACGTTTCGCCAAACCGGATTTAAATTGCTCGGGCGTGGCGCTAGCGGACGCTCCGCGAGCACGATTGTATCCGTAAATGCGATTAGAGTTTTAACATTAATGTAGAGCTGATTACAAGGCGACACGATATAATTTCGTCCCCGGCGACTCCGTCATTTTAACATAGCATGGATTTTTTTTAACCCTAATTGCAGATAAAGGGTTTGTATTACCCTGAGAGAAAAGTCCTTTCATACTGCCGGATGTTTGCTGAGATTACTTCTTTTGCTTGCTTTTCTGTTGATGTCGTGTTAATTGTTGTTCTTTTTTCTGAAAACTGTTGTCTGAAATTAAAGTGATGAGAGGTGGGGGGCCAACTTTGCGGTAGTTACTACACCATCGTTTGTCCATTTGTTTTAATGTTTGACCATTTTTATTTGTTTTGTCAAGGTATAATTAATTTAGTCATTTAACATGATGCGTTTTTTGAAGTTTTTTATTATACCATCGTATGACAAACCAGCGTTTTCAAGATTTTCAAGATCATTGTTGAAATAGAGACCACCTTAAAGCTGGACCCCATCATTTCGATTTCCAAGATTTTATTCCACTATCGATTAACCATTTGTTTGACGGTGTTTTTTTTTATTTTTTTTATTTTGACCTACACCCACCGTTTTTGTGATATCGATACCCAAAATTCGTTACCAATGCTAGGTTTCGATATACCATCTCTGCGAAAAATATTGACATTTTGCTATGTTGTCGACCATTTTCAGAAATTGCTTTTTTATTATCTTCAAACACAGAGTGTTTGTGGCATGTTGTGTTGCCACAAGTTGTTTTGGTCTGACACTTTTTACCACCTAAGTCGACGGCGGCCATTTTCACATACACTTCTTTTTACTTACTCTTTCACTGTATATTCACTGCGGGTGCTCTGCTTTTTGTCACTCCCGCACTAGTTCGAATGGTTTCGTTCTGGTCAGGCGACGCACTAGTGCACTGTTGTCTAACAACTGGATGACCTCAAAGTTGTCATCGTGGAGTAGACGGTATTCGTGCTTCTTAGCATATATTGTTATGTTGTTAGTTACTATCTCCATGCGACGGTCCCGATGAAGATTGGTGATCTTGACGTACCATGACGCAACAAAGGTCCTTAGCACTTTATTTTGAAACCTCTGAATGAGGTAGATGTTGGACAGCTTAGTGCGTTCCCATAACTGTATCATATTGTTACGAAGTATAGTTTAATTGCATTGTAAATTGAGGTCAGGTCATCCAACCCATCCGACCTACAGACAGTTGCTTGTCCAGAAATGCAGACGTCAGGCTTTTCATATCGGAACAAAGACATTCCTTTGTGGCAAGCGTGCAAATTAACTATGGTTTATATCAAAGGCCGTGTGCAACCAAAAATCCTAACTCAGGATTTTTGGGGGCTCAAAACAGGTCATGACGTCTTGCCAAATTCAATATAAAAGCCACGGCAAAGGATGGGAACGCGATCAGTAGTTTGCAGCACCTGAGAATAGTATACACTCAACTATCGTGTTTCACGGAGTGCAGTCAGCTGTAGTATTGGAATTCTGTATGGTCAGCAATTCACGAACGATGTAAACAACACTGCGACTTTTATTTACATCTCCATCCTGACCTAGAGCCGTCCCCCATTAAGAGCTACGTAACATGGTGGAGGCGCAAAATGGTCCCAAGGAAGATCGGGAAAGGCTCATTTTGGTCAGGGTGGAAACATCTGAAAAAATCCAGCTCGACGAAGAGGAAGCATGTCTAAAGCGACTCGGAGACAAGGCGAATTGTGTTGGCGGTCAATCTGCAGGGAGGTCTTGTAAAATTTCTCACTCCCCCAATGAGAAATATGCCGCTCCAAAGACAGCTATTAACACCCGCATGGATGGATAGCGTCAAAGAAAAAAGATGGATGGTCAACTCTTCGTTTTAGAAATAAGTTAGTACCTAGTGTGTTTATTTTTTTGATTAATTGTTGAAGGTTAATGCCCCCACTGTAAGGAAGAATATGCATTTGCCCGTTCTCACTTCGATGGATGCAGCTGGCTGGTCCGGGATCACGAAGAGATAAATACACGGATGGTGGTCATCTACAAGAAGCAGTCGACACATGACGAAACGGGGTACCATACGGGCATAATTGAGTTATATGCGAGTTTTAGGGTTGCCGATACCGCCAGAGGAAGCTGGCGATGTAGACTGGAGGGGATTTGGCGCTACGGATTCTACCGAACCACCCCGCACGGGACAAGGGATGTCTCGACCAGTTTGAGAAAAAACAAACAAATCGACTAGAGAGGAACGGTCCTATGGATTCTACCAAACCACCTCGCACGGAACAAGGGGTCCCGACTAGTCCAAGTAGAAGTAGAAGGAGAAGAAGAATTAGGAGAATTCTGAGAGGCAACAGGAGATGATTCTGAAACACGAATCTGGGTACACGGTCAAAGCCGACCGTAATGGTATCTCTCACGTAGATGACCATGACAATCCTAGAAGAAAAAGGTTAGCAGGAGGACCCAAGAACTAGACGGAGACGGATGAGAACGGGTCAAATCGCATACGATACTGGCACGACGACGTTGAACTTCTTTCTATGGATATTTTATTGTGTTGTTATTTCTTATGTTAGAAAAATAAAATTATAAGTGGTGCGTTCTTTCCTATCCCGCTCCGTGGCTGAACAATTTCTTTTCATTGCTCTGGGTCGAGCAATTGTTTGCGAGGAGGGTTGTTACGAAGTATAGTTGAATTGGATTGTACAATTGAGGTCAGGTCATCCAACCCATCCGACCTGCAGACAGTTGCTTGTCCAGAAATGCAGACGTCAGGCTTTTCATATCGGAACAAAGACATTCCTTTGTGGCAAGCGTGCAAATTAACTATGATTTATATCAAAGGCCGTGTGCAACCAAAAATCATAACTCAGGATTTTTGGGGGCTCAAAATAGGTCATGACGTCTTGCCAAATTCAATATAAAAGCCACGGCAAAGGATGGGAACGGGATCAGTAGTTTGCAGCACCTGAGAATAGTATACACTCAACTATCGTGTTTCACGGAGTGCAGTCAGCTGTAGTATTGGAATTCTGTATGGTCAGCAATTCACGAACGATGTAAACAACACTGCGACTTTTATTTACATCTCCATCCTGTTTGTTTACCAACTAGGACCAGACCTAGTTTTTCTCCCAATTATCCAAGTTCATACAAGCACGTCAAATTTTGAAAATTGGACGGAATCAGCATAATGTAATTCAAGCTTTATGCTATGGTATAAGATTTGTATAAGCTATTTCTGGAATAGTTATTCTAGATTTTATACTATCATTGTAAAAACTATGTACACGTTTTAAAGTAAGGAAACGGTCAAAATCACATTACCGGTAGTAATTTAATGTCAGTAGCGATTTAAAAAATTCCAAAATAAGGTCAAGTATTGTCATTAATTTTCTTGTTTTGCACAGATAGGGCTCTTCTCCAAAATAAGCTCCAACTATACAAGTAGTTATTAAAGCCAGTATGTGTGTATATTGTTACGTAGCTCTTAATGTGGGACGGCTCTAGAGATCTAGAGATCTAGAGCCGTCCCACATTAAGAGCTACGTAACAATATACACACATACTGGCTTTAATAACTACTTGTATAGTTGGAGCTTATTTTGGAGAAGAGCCCTATCTGTGCAAAACAAGAAAATTAATGACAATACTTGACCTTATTTTGGAATTTTTTAAATCGCTACTGACATTAAATTACTACCGGTAATGTGATTTTGACCGTTTCCTTACTTTAAAACGTGTACATAGTTTTTACAATAATAGTATAAAATCTAGAATAACTATTCCAGAAATAGCTTATACAAATCTTATACCATAGCATAAAGCTTGAATTACATTATGCTGATTCCGTCCAATTTTCAAAATTTGACGTGCTTGTATGAACTTGGATAATTGGGAGAAAAACTAGATCTGGTCCTAGTTGGTAAACAAGCTTCTAGTAGGAGAACTTTGATGGATCTTTTCTGAATTACATTTTTCAAGTTCATACAAGCGCGCCTAGTTTTAAAACTTGGACGAAAGTAGTATAATGTAATTCAAGCTTAAGAGCGCGTTCTACATTGAAATTTGTCGGAGAAATTCGTTTGCTCTGAATAGCGGTAGGTTCTAGTAAGTTTTTGTCGCATAAAATTTAGTTGGTGCGGATATAGTTATAAAACCCCAGTTGGTTTTTGTTGGTTTTTAGTTTATAACTATATTTCTGCGTTTCCTGTACTATTTGCCAACTGTAAATTTTATTCGGATTAAATTGACAAATTGTATTATATTGTTACATAAAAAAATTAATATTAACATAATAGATATGCATTATGTTTAATTTTAAAATGAATATTGATATAATAGATATCTATTATGTTTAATTTTAAAATGAATATTGTCATAATAGATATGTATTGTGTTTAATTTCCTCATGCGATTTGTTTTGCGTTCTTAAAGTTTCTATACGTTTCCGTTCCCTGACGACTAGTTATAGTGCGCTCTTCCTTTTAGATATTTCGTTGTATCTATTTTATTAGTGATTATTATTCGTCGTTGGGTGTCCGTGGACTGATGTGCCCTTTGCTTGAATCTTTCATATACCGATTTATGTAGTTTATACACTGGAGTTTTGACTGTAAGTTTCCTTCATTTTTTATTTGTTACATTGGTCCTCATTGTTCTTCTTTTTTGCTTTTTAGTTTACTTACACTGATGATGGCATGGGTCGAAACATGTTTGTAGCAATTAAATAAACCAGCAAAGTTTGAGGTTTTTATTTCATTTTTAATTAATCATCACCTTTCATCATGGACTTCAATTAATATAATAGATATCCCTGCTTTCGAGCCATACGATGATGAGAAAGTTTGCATTACGTAGAAGGAATGCGGCAAATGGGCAAAGTAGTGCATATTTATGTGCTCTTTCATAATCTGTTCAGAAAACGTTGAATTCCAAATGTTTTCCAAGCTATTTTTAAAATCCCAAAAAATGTATTTTTTTAATTATGGTCCTAACTTCTTTATTTGTGATACCATCAAAAAATAGTTTTGACATTATAAAGGCATTTTTTGTCTACAATTTGATTATGACAGTTTAAAATTGTTTTCGCCAATGAATTCGGAAGAAACAAACGAAACTTTTGTTTTTCTTATGGACGCCATATTGGTTTTATACATGTTTGGATTCAGAATTTCTTTCTGAGTAATTTGGTATGCCACATGCCATATTTGCAACACAATAAGCGGACAAAATTGAATTTTTTTTAATACCTGAAAATCGCATTTTGCCATGAAAAGCACATTTGGGTGATACAGTATTTATGTGCCCATAGTTGTTACAGTAAAATTTTGGTATGTATTTATTTGTACTAACTACACAACATAAAAAACTAACAACATTTTAATACTAAATAATGTTTTCAAAAATCTCGCCATTTTCGTGGAGGCATTTTTCGCAGCATTCCGTAATACGGTGACCTTACCGAGGGTTTTTATTTCATTTTTAATTAATCATCACCTTTCATCATGGACTTGAATTAATATAATAGATATCCCATCTTTCGAGCCATACGATGATGAGAAAGTTTGCATTACGTAGAAGGAATGCGGTAATAATGAATCAGTTAATAATGTTTTTTTTTTGTGTAGTAAAGTAAGTGGCAGGCCTTTAATGAAAAAGACTAGTTTAATAAATAGTCTGTTAGACATATATAAACAAGTTCAAATTATATTGCGTCGGTCTATTCTCTTTGTATCTCTATGAGACATTTCCTAGCAGATCTATCTCCTAGTTTGCTGAGTTCTTTTTTAAAAAGTCAAGCTGAGGTAATTCCATATTCATTTCGGTTAGTCTAATATCCGGTTTTTATGATGGCTTCAGATGTTAAAAATTGTTTATTGGATAGCAGCGAACAATAATAATAAATGAGTACTAATTTATTTAAGATATTATAATTAAAAACAATATTTGAAAACCGTTTCAATCTGTTTCACAACTGATGATTTAGATATAAAATCTTCAGAAATAATGTCGTCTTGTCTTCCTAAAATCGCTAACAATCAATTTTGTCTGTGAGTCAATTTTTCTGATATCCATGTCCACTAACACCAGCTACACCCGTCATATTGCTTCTATTTTTTAGGGTAATTTTAGATTCCCATTTGTTTCTTATCATTGAACGAACCATTTTTTTCCTGAGCTACATCGCGTTGAAGGTATTTGCTAACTTTAGGTACATACTCATACAGCGTTTCTTTGGTTATTCGTCACAGTGTTTTTCATATGGTGTTTTAAAAGAGAATGTTTTATTACAGTTCATGATTTGGTATCAACCGAATTGCCAACAGGAAGCCAACAGGACTCCTAGTCTATCGAGAAGTATTTTCTCTTCCAAGATGATGAATTGATTTAACACCCAACCTAAGATTACCGTAATTTCGTTGCTCATAGCTTCATGGCATAATCCTCTCTAGTAAACTTATGTTTGTCATTGTACTGATAGCAAATCCGATTTGTGCCCGTCGTATCCTGAAGCAACAGGATTCCAGCGCCTCAGCGGTGGTCCCGCAAGACGCGCGTGCGATCTGACATTGTGATAAAACGCTTTGAGACGCATTGACGTCAAGTCGGGATTTATAGGGCGGCCGCACCGCATACCCGCGGGGATAATAATGTTTGACGCGTCGACGTTCGGTGTCAAATCCGATCCGACCGAAACGCCCCCTGTGGCTACCGCGTCAAGTTATGAACTTTCCGTTTGAGCCAAACCTGATTAATATCTAGTCTCTGTGGGTGACGATAGAGAACATGGCATTAGGGATTTTGGTGATTGGATCACTTGGCTAAAAATATATTAATAATATCTGCGAGAAGGCAGAGAAAGGACAGGGTTAATATTGCGTAGGTCTTCAGAAAATCTCAATTTTTTGTAAATGTGTAATAAAGCACCAAGAACTGGCGTGTATCCTTTTGTCAAAGTTACAAGAAATGTTTGCCCAACAGTAAATTATAATTTATTACATTTTTGAATAAAAATAATAAATGATTTATTCTATATTAGTAATAATATTTTTTATCGCTGTTACTTACACACTTGCTGCAGTTACCAATATAAATTAGGTATGAAACGACCTTACAGGAATATTTGCGTTTGTGGCATGTGCATCTCAATGTCCTTCCTTGTATCCGTCTCCAGTTTCTTGGCTGGCTGGATATTCATCACAAATCCAATTTTCACAACATTCACTTTCCCAACATCTTGACATTGATTCACGACATGCAGTTTTGCTAGATACGTTCAGACTTAGTACTAAAATTTGGGTCATGTGAGTCTACCATGGTCAAACATCTGTTGATTACTTTCAAGAGTAACTGTTCTTCTTGGCGACTTTAGGATAGAGTTGTTATGTTTTTAAATCAGTCGACTTGCTTAGAACGACTGTGCATTCTAGCAAAAGTACCTGCGTCAGCAATTTATCGGCCATAGAACAGTCCTTCAAACAATGCACGAGCTTCAGAATTATTTCATACTTCGCGAAGTTAAATATATTCTTATTTTATAAATAGTAATGTAAATACCTTAGATATACCTATATTATAATATATGCAGTGTGTCTCACGGGACGTTGGATTGTATGGGTACTTTTGTTATTATTAAAGATAGAATGTCGGTCAAATGGGCAAAGTAGTGCATAGTTATATGCTCTTTCATAATCTGTTCAGAAAACAGTTGAATTCCAAATGTTTTCCAAGCTATTTTAAAAACCCAAAAAATTTATTTTTTTAATTATGGTCCTAACTTATTTATTTGTGATACCATCGAAAAAGATTTGTCAACACTTTCATTATGACAGTTAAACATTTTTTTCGCCAATGAATTCGTCAGAAACAACGAAACTTTTGTTTTTCTTATGGACGCCATATTGGTTTTATACATGTTTGGATTCAGAATTTTTTTCTGAGTAATTTGGTATGCCACATGCCATATTTGCAACACAATAAGCGGACAAAATTGAAGTTTTTTTTTAATACCTGAAAATGGCATGGTGCCATGAAAAGCACATTTGAGTGATACACTATTTATGTGCCTATAGTCAAGTAAAAATATATAAAATTTTGGTATGTATTTATTTGTACTAACTACACAACATAAAAAACTAACAACATTTTAACAAACTAAATAATGTTTTAAAAAATCTCGTCATTGTCGTGGAGGCATTTTTCACAGCATTCCGTAATACGGTGACCTTACCGAGAGGTCTTCTTACAATCGAATTGAAAGCGGCGATGACGGTGTCAAGTAACTCTCCACCGTTTCCAAAAATATAAACACCATATACCTTATTTTTTAAGTCACTCCATAGATAAAAATCACAAGGGGTAAGATCCGGCAATCTTGCTGGTAGCTGGAGCTGGTAGTTCCTCACAATTCGGGCATTATGTGCAGGTGCTCCATCTTGTTGGAACCACATACCTTAGCGCAAGGCCAACGGTATATCGTCCATTCTTTCTTCCACGTCCTCAGAGAAAAATATTGCCGATACCTCTCCGAAGTTAAATTTTTGTTACAAAAAATTGATCCGATTAATCGGTTGGCCACTATACCGCACCATACATTAAAACCAAACCGCACCTGATTATGGCGCGGTACAAACAGGTGCTGATTTTCGCGGGCCCACTACGCAGTAGTGCTTCTTCTTTCAGTTAAAAATACCGCAGTTAGAAAATATTGTGACATTCTTAAAAATGTGGCTACCCCTTTGTGGGTAATCACATCAACGTCTTTGCATCTTCTTATGGGGCTGTAGCGGAGATGGTAGCTTCCCCGAGGGGATAAATACGCTCACGACGGTTAAACAATCGATTTATTTCATAGTCTTACAAATGTGTGCTTCTTAATAACTACTTCTTAATAACTGGTTCTTCATAACTGATTCTTAATGACTGATAACAATACAAAATTGGTTTCATCCTTTATAGTGGTTCTCCAAGGTACCCGGCGCTAGCCGACCTTCCTGGTGCCGGCTTATGTTTGTTGTTTTATCGTTGCACATTCCTAGAACAAGGTTCCCAAAACACAAACTAACCTCGCGACTGATTATGTTTCATGCTCTGAATAACCGTATGTGACATTCCCCCTTCTACAAAAAGACATTGCCCTCAATGTCAGTGACAATGGGCTGACTGATGCAACAAACTGCACCACCAAGAAGCTCGAACTTTTCCTTTGGTATCTGAGAACACACAATAAAAGAGAGGAGTACATGTACATAAAAAAAATTACACCTTATCAACATAACTCTGAAAAAACAACGCATATTCAAAATCAAACAATACTTATACTTCTATAAATACTTTTCATTTTCATACATACATAAATACATCATCCGCCTGTTTAAAATCTGTGTTCTGGTGCTTATAGTCTCAATTATCTGCTTCTGACATTTTACGTGATCCTCCATTTCTCTTATATACTTTTCAACTAAGTATTTTCCATAATTCTCCTAATTATGTCATCATTTCCTGATTAATTCTTCTGATTAATCAGTACCATTATCATTTCATAGCCGCCCAGGCCATGAAATCTGCAAGCGTCATTATCCAAAATGTCGCTGCAGTCCCAAGAAACTTTAAAACATTCATAAAATTATCAGAGCAGAATTTTGTTACGATAAACACTGCCATCAATTTGCAGATTTCTTATTATTGTTGCATTCACACACCTAATTGTTTAATAACAAACATCTATTTTTATTTGAAAACATTTATTCGATTCGCATAGTGGCGTTGGCGTCACATTTCATCACGTACACTTGACCTCTATTTGTTGACTAGGCATTATTATACAAAATGTCTTTGCACTCTATTCTGCGAAAATATAAATGTTTTCATTTTCGTAATGCTGTCCTACATTTAAATTACTTAGCCTAGAATAATACGTTTTTTATCAAATCACTTTACATGCACTTATAATAACTATACTAAATACCTTATACGTTCTGACCATAGGTCGAGTACCTGATGTTGCGAAACGTTAATTTTTTAATCTTTAGGCTCCTTCCTGTAGTCGTTCTGCCCAATTGTTGCCGCTAGATCTGATGGAAATTGACATCTTTCCATCTTTTTCTGGTTCTGTCAGCAGACAGGACACACCTCCATCTTCCATTGAGATGAAAAATTCTTCTAGATTGCTTCTTTCTTTTTTGTTGCTTCTTCTTCTTTCTTCCTTGTCGCTTCTTTTTCTTTCTGCTTGATCGCCTCTTGTTCTTTCTTCTTCGCTTCTGCGTCTTTCATCTTTGTTGCGTCTTCTATTTTCTTCTTCGTGGTCGCTTTCCTTGCTAGACATTATGACTTGGTTGGGTTCTTCTTCCGTTGTCGGTGATGTTAATTTTGAACCGCTTCTAGTTTTTACCATCGGGATAACGGCGTCTCCACCATTGTGACATTCTACAAATGTGGCTACCCCTTGGTGGGTAACCACCCTTTCCTTCCCCGAAGGGATAAATACGCTCACAACGTTTTAACAATCGATTTATTTCATAGTCTTACAAATGTGTGCTTCTTAATAACTACTTCTTAATAACTGGTTCTTCATAACTGATTCTTAATGACTGATAACAATACAAAATTGGTTTCATCCTTTATAGTGGTTCTCCAAGGTACCCGGCGCTAGCTGACGAATTCATTGGCGAAAAAAAATTTAAACTGACAATCAAATTGTAGACAAAAAAGAGCCCCTATAATGTCAAAACGTTTTTTTGATTGGATCACAAATAAAGAATTTATATCCATAATTAAAAAAATTAAATTTTTTGGTTTTTTAAAAATAGCTTGGGAACCGCTTGGAATTTAACTGTTTTCTGAACAGATTATGAAGGCGATTACCAGGCGATTATGAATAGCGATTTGATGTTTTTTTTGTGTTTTGTTTGTGTCACACAAGCACTAAAAATCTTGAAGCACATCTGGCCGGCTCGTATCGGCACGGAAAAAATCGTATACGGAGCAGAGTGCGCACACTTGAACGGCTCATATCGGATCGAATCGGGTCACGCCGGTTACACATTGGGCGGGTTTTGCCGTGGCGGCAAATGTGTCGTCGCCGCTCAAGAAAATTCGTGGGTTTACACATTTAGAGGCTGGACCGCCGGTACCGACTTTCAACTGCACAACTTATAAAATGGACCGTCAACAACTGCATGCTCTGCTGTTATACCGTCGAAGAAAGAAGAGGCAAACAAAAAATCGTCTTATTTGGATCCATCCAATGAATCTAAATGATGACGCGAAGTTTTTCAATTATTTTCCAATGACTATTAATAGTCCAGTCATTATATACATTTGGAAATGCAAATGAACCGAGAAGGCTAAATTTATGATATGACGTGGGGGTGCCTAGAAAAGCTTAACTTCAAATTATCGACCAAGATTTCCTATGTGCATTTTCCGCCATCTTGAAAAAGGGTTAACATATGCGTGTCCGACTTAACATAATTAAATTCCCAAACAAAATTTCGTGAAAAGAGCCCGTTCCCGTTCAAAACTGGAGCGTACGCAGGAGCAGTGCAACCTATGAACGTGAAACCAACAGCTACCTATATTAACGTGAACTATGAAAAAAAAGCTGCTAGACAACACAAAACCAAATATTTTACAACCAAAAAAATGAATATAAACACATATGGAATTTGGGGTAAAAGAATATCAATATATATCCCGCGACAATACAGTTTCATTTTCGCCCAGCCCCAATTAATTATAAATTTCCAACACAATATTCTGCAATTCATTTCAACCGCCACATTAAATACATGTTCATAAAACAAAGAAAACAGTGTACAATTATTCAAAATCAGAATCAGACAACATTACCATTCGTAAAATCACCTTCAGATCTTATTTCAACCTTTTTATTATTAACTTTGACATTTATTCGGCCCATACGTTTTTATTACCAAGCAAGGCTCTTGTTTTTTTAAACAAGTCGTACCGCATTCGTGTCAGGACTATTAAACTATATTAAACTATTAAAATTTGCGTATCGTTCAAAAGCTTCCTCTGATTAACCACCATTCGTTTCCAGCGGTAAAAAACCGCCGAATGTGTAGACGCTCATTTGATCACGTACACCACTATCTGAAAAGAAGCGACAAAATTACCGCCGGGCTAGTGGCAGCAGGCGGCTGCACAGCGACCGTCATCGGCAAGACGGCCGCGTGTCATTTATGCCGCTCAGTGTGAAAGCTTCTATTCAATTCTATACACTACTGCCGGAACGACGGCGACGGCAAATTTGCCGCCACGGCAACAACCGCCCAATGTGTAACCGGCGCGGCGTGAGGAAATATCAAAACTGACATGACACATCGGACTGCGTAGGTTATAAGTTGTAACCTAGATTACACTGGCCAACAAAATTTGACCGACCAAATTGCCTGACAAAAAACAAATGATTCGAAAAGTATTTTTTCCCAGGAATCCGAATCTGAACACAAATAGTGAATTGGCTCTAGTTTTCGCGAAAAACAGTGTTAAAGGTGCAGAAAAACGCGTTTTTTGCTACTTTTGAATACATGCAAAACAGTAACGTTATGTATTAGATGTTAATATGTAGAATGAAATAATACTTTGAACCTTCCCCTTTAAGACCATATACCCAATACTAACCACCATAGAAGGAAAACGTAAGCAGGCATACACTTACCACCAACATACCAAAACAAACCTGGATTAATAACAGTTGCATTAATAACATAGATGAAAACAACATCGACTCATTCAAACAACTGTCGGCTAGAATCAGTACCATAATGCTCGAAAACCAACAGATAATAAAAATTAAGAGAGGCGACAAGTGCCCATGGATTACAAAAGAATTAATAAAGAAGATCGACGAGAGAAACAAAATGTTCAAACAATATAGAAAACATTCTCTGAATGAAATCATCAAGGAAAGATATTATTCCACAAAAAGAACGGTAAAGAAAATGATAAAGGATGCTAAACAACAATATTATTACAAACAATTCCAAGGAATAAAAGACGAACCAGCAAAAGTGTGGAAAACGATCAAGGAAGTAATAACAAAAAGGAAAAAGAAAAAACAAAGCATTACGAAAATAACCAGAACCGACGGGAGCATGGCAGAGGACGATAAAGAGATTGCCAATGAAATCAATGACTACTTTGCTAACATTGGCAAACAACTGGCAATCGGAAAAAAGGAGCCACCACAAAATATAACAAACTATAAGGAGCAGAGCCATTCCGCGTTCGAAAACACCAACGAAAATGAAATCAAAAATATTATTAAAGACCTTAAATGCAACAAAGCACCCGGATACGATATGATAACTAATAGGATAATCAAAAGAACCACTAATAAACTCACACCCATTATAACTAAGCTAACAAACTCGGCGATCGAGACAGGAATATATCCACAAGACCTAAAGAAAACCATAATAAAACATATTTTCAAAAAAGGAGACAGAACAAAATGCGAAAACTACCGGCCGATCGCACTCCTTACAGCATTCAACAAAATATTGGAAACAATAATCAAAAGAAGACTGGAAGACCACTTACAAGACAACAAAATTATCAACACCCAACAGTATGCATTTCAGAAGCAGTCCGGCACAACTTCAGCCGCACTAGACCTAATGTCACATATCTACTCGCACCTGGACAATAAGGACTTGGTGGTAACCATATTCATAGATATGCAAAAAGCATTTGACACGGTGTGTAAGGCTAGAATGGTGGATAAGCTTGCGGCGGTTGGAATATCGGGAGTTAACTTAGAACTGGTCAGAACATACCTGATCAACAGACCCCAAACAACCATAATAAACGGCAAGGAAAGCGAAGAAAAACACGCAGACTACGGACTCCCACAAGGTGGTAATATCTCTCCTATAATGTATATCATCTATACGAATGACATTCATGACTTGAGCCTCAACGGGAGAATCTGCACGTACGCTGATGATACGTGCATCACGTACATCGGAAAAAACCCGCAAACATTACAGGAAACATTACAGGAGGAGCTTCCAATCCATTCTCCACCCGAGGCGAGGACAGAAGGAGAGACTCGGCATGTATATTGTATATATATGGATACACTATTAAGCATTGCTTTGTGGATGTGCATTGTGTATATATGTATATGTTTTTATACAAATAAATAAATTAAATATAGCGAGAAATCAAATGGCATACACTTTGAACATTTTACACAGGTTTTTTATATACGAACTTGGTTTGGTAATTGGCCATACTTGTATAGCATATTTCTTTATAATTTTATCTACGACTCGTATATAATAAGTTCATTGCATACGTGTCTATGACTATATAATCCCTACCATAATAAACGCTGATGATTATGATGACAGCAGCTTTGTATAATAATGACAGTTCGTTCGAATAATGACTTAATATCGAACTGTCATGATTATATGAACGTACTGTCAAAGTTTAAAACCTACCTGGATGACAGTTATTTGACAGTTCGCCTCGCCACCATTCACAAATACATTTAAAATATTTTCTATAAAAGGGAGTTAATGAGTCGTAGATAAAACGTCATATTCGACTCGCACACAACGGATATAAATCGCTCGCATGTTTACATCTTCGCCTATGGCTCGCGTATAAACTTCATGCTCGCGATTTATATCCGTGCTATTATGTGGTCGTCGAATAATATACTATTGCACCAGAATTATTAGTTTTTCGTCAATACTTGATAACAAATCAAATTAAATCTTAAAGGAATTGACAGTTGCACCAATATTGTTTCGCCGATATATTCCGAACCTAAACGAACAATACAAATCCCAAGCCTGCTGATTATGCGGGTTGACTATACTGCGCACACTTGTCCGGCCGGGAACGGCTCGGAACGATAATTTGCCGATGATTGCTCGCCATAGCAATCCCATCAGAATTTCCGACGCACGCGGATTGCGATCCTATACCGGCCGGACAAGAGTGCGCGTTTACTAGAAAATACATGGATGATAGGTACCATTAATCCGAATTTTTTCCGAGCCGATGCGAGCCGATACGAGCCGGACAGATGCGCTTCAAGCTTCAAACGATACAGATAGAATCTGTGAAGCGGCATTCCGATCTTCCTTCAGGAGTAAATAATGATAGATCCTGAACTTTTTGTAATCAAATTTTAGAAATACTACACGAATATGTCAAAAATATGTTTTAATTCACATGTGACGTCAAAATCTTCACGTTTGATTTTTTTCAATTGGATTTGATTTCTATTGAAATAAAAAATATTATTCTTATTCATCATTCTCGAAATGTTGGCGTTACAGTAGTTTGTCATTAAAATCCAGATTAAATAAGGATAAATTACCTTGTGACAACTGAAAGTCCTGAAATGAATTCGTGATAACGCCACAACATCATTGTTTTCGTTGGGAAACGCTGCTAAATACTATGATAAAGCTATGTGTCCGGCCACATCAGATGTTTAGTCCAAGACGGGTTTGTTACGTTATTTATAAATCAGGCTAGAACTTTCATGCTCTGTTCCTTGTAGCGTAACAATAAGATAATCGCAAGTCTGGCAACGGTTCGGGGGTGGCTTTTGCATTGGATTTTGCAAATAAAAATAATACAATTACATACATTATTATCATCAGTCTGTTGCTTTGGGATATCAAAGTTGAGAACGTTTCAAGTGAAGAAAAATCGCCAGACCGGTTGGTGGGTGGAAAGTGGGGACAACATTTACAGGAAAATAATCAGGTTGGGTTAAATTAATTATTTTAAATACATCGCCACAAAGTAGTCTTACCATACTGAAACGTGATTGAAAAACCCTGCCAGACCCATAAAACCTTCCCACTGAGTACCTGACAACTGACGCTGTTCTTGAGCCCTCTCGGTTTCTGAGAGGGGCAATCTTCGTGCTAGAATGGTCCTTTCAGCGCTACTAGGCGTTTGCGGATGGCATCCTAGACCTCCTTCGTGGTTGCCAGGTCCTGTGATAATCAACGGTTTATAGTTCCTGTTTTTCTCCACCAGTTTGTCGTTTTTTTGGAGGCAACTTCCTATCTGCTGAGTGAAATCGCTGCATACTCCCCGCTTTTCTCAGTGAGCACCACCCTGATGGTTCCATCTCTGCATCTTCTCATGCTTTGAACCTTGAACTTGCTCCGCTTGGGTTTGATGTTGTTACGCATTTTTCGCCATGTCTCCTCGCATGCTTTGTTGCATTCGCTATCGGGTTTAACGGCTATACTTTTCTTCCCTGTATCTGATGCGCATTAGCGTCGTTTGGGTCCTTTCAAATCTCTCCTAGTTTGGGAGAGACTTTATAAATCACTCTCTATATAGAATAATTTACGATAAAGTGTATCTGAAGAAGACTTACTTATCTCCATTACTTTGTACTCAGAGACTATCGGTTAAAACTGCGACACGGTAAGCTTTTATGTGTGCAGCGAGTTATGGGTCTCAGGATTTGTGATAAGCGCAATATAGGACATTATAGAGCCCTACGTAATTTGCAGAGTTATGGCTGTTAACTTTGCTAAGTAAGCGGTATGTAAAGTACGTTCATAATACCACGTACGCATTCTTGATTTATTCGACGCATTTTCTTCGTTTTGTGGTATTTATTTCTATTTCACTAACCATTTTTATATCAAAACAAATTATATCAAAATAGTTTCCCTACACACCCGACAGCTCCACAATTCAATTATTAATTATGTAGAGCAAAATACATGTTGCATGTCCCTACCTAAACAGACGAAAATAAATATCAAAATTAAATTAGCCTTATATACCCAGCAGGAACTAAACCCAACACTGTTTACTGTCGCCGCTCGTGATTATAATTATTTGGTAAATAGTTTTAGGGCTACAACAGTAAACTCTACATGTCATTGCATGACATAGGAATTAAACTATAAATCTAACCCACTTTATCAATTGTAGGTACTGGTATTGTTTTATTGCAAGGACAGAAATTTGATTAAATAAAACATTTGTCATGTATTTCTTAACGACACATACATTTATTGAATTGGTGATGATTCATAGAATATAATCTTGTTCTATGTTTGTTTTATCTTTATATTATATTTCTATTTTATACTGCATGCTTGTTGTCGGTTTGTTCTTATTGAATGATGCTTTCAAATAGTCTAAGAAAGAAGACTGTGTAATGTATACCACACACTACCGAAATGAAACTTATTTTATGGCTGATGCATAGTCTTTAAAAAAAACATCTGGTAGAGACCTTTTCAACTATTTTCAGGCAGGAGAAGAATTTGAATCTTCAGTTATTTGCATTAATTCAATAAACAATATTTATGCCAGTACATAATAATAATATACTATGTATATTTATAGAATTAATAATAGTAATATAGTTATAGACTTAATCGTAGTAGCTAATAGTGGAGTATTAATGTCACCAAGTTTTAGAAGCGGTATAGAAAAGGAAGCACGTCATAAGTTTTGCTTTAAACTTACTTTCATTTTATATAGTTTCTAGTTGCAACTCTCTTCGGACGCATGCAATCACAATGTATTTTCTAGTACAATAATGTCGTTACCACCTCCTCTGGTTTCCTGTCAAACAAGAACCTAAGTGATTTCGATTGTCTTCATTGTTGGTGTGAGATAATGACACATGTATATAGCACTTCTTGTGACTTATATTCTGCTGTACTTGTAGCTTCCTTATCTTTCTTCTTCTTGCGTTGGTTGCAAACATCGCGTAGTTACACATCTTGAAAAAATCTATTCTACCATTTTAAAGTGGTTACTTACCAATGTCCAAGAAAAATGATTGTATCTACAGAATATGTATGGAAAATTTTGGATATACTAATGACCTATTCATATACACTCTTCTTTTCTGCAGGTAGTAAAACATTAATTTCTCTAATTTCACGTATTCAAAATACAGAGGCCGTATTATAATAGACATCAGAATGAGTTGTCAAGCCTGAACATTATATTATACCCCCCAAATTAGTTAATCGTTCATCAGCGACCGTAGGTAAACTCAGTTTAATTAAGTTTAGTTACGCTGAAAACTTTTGATAAATTAGCAAATCAACATAAATCTAACTTAGCAAGCGTGATCATACAATCCTGGCTCTAGATTGCTCTTTCCGGTACGGCCGAATTGCGCAAAAAGAGGAAACCACGTCGATAAATGAATCCGGAAATAACCCTTTGAAAAGAGCAGCCCGGTTTGAAGGAATTGCTCCCCATAAATAGATTCCTATGCAAATTTTTGTTCCACGCTGTTAAATATAAAATTTTTATACTTTTAATTAGCAATCTTATTTCGGGAAAGTTAATTGATAGTAAATTTAAGGTTTCAGATTAGATAAAAGGTACTCTTTTGTAGAGTGATAAATGTAGAAAAGAGGTGGATTTTACTGACAGGGTAATGGGTGGCAGTACCGTCGAGATAATTAACTGGTCTCGGTGGACCGAAGGTTTATTTAAACGAACTCATTTGTTATACACTTTTTTGCTCGTTGCTCCGTTTGTAGGTTTAATTGTCTTGTCACGCCATGAAGACAAAGTTTTGCACATTTAGTGTAGTCAATCTACTTTATTTAATTATAACTAAATCACGTAAGTACTTAAAATTCGATATTTTGTAACCTTTGTAACAAAATTTAGTAACTTATTTGCGACAGTTTAACATTTTAGAAAACAGATACCTGCAAAACTTCTTCAATTAAGCTTATTTTTCTTTTTTCACCTTTACAATGTGAATAAATTAATAAAGTAAAAATGCGTTATGGACCACCCATTCCCATGAAAGAAGAGAACATATTTTTTGTTTTAATGTTTTCTTACTTATAATAATAGCGGACGAACTTACATTTAAGATTTACGACAAATATAGAGGTACATAAATTAAATAAAACTTCCCAGTTGATGATTAATTATTTATTGTTATCGGCAGATCTAGATTTCGGGTGTTATCCCGTCTTCAGTGCCTCTACAAAAATACACAGAAAAATCAGTACAAGTATAAAAATAGGACATTTCATAATTAAAACGTACCGTCGGTTCAATTAAACGGCATAATGAACAGAAAAATCATTAGGACGAGCGGTTTTCACAGTACAGGGACACTCCTGCAGAATATCGGGTAACAGACTGCAAAATATCATTAAATACGCGAATTAATAACCTAAAAATTGAACATGTGGTAAAATTACCTTCGTGTCTGTTACGAGCGCTTGGTGTTGTTTTTCTTCCTTTCAAAGTCCGTAAATAGTATGGAAGTATGAGAAGCGAACTTCTAACAATAATGGTAACAGAACGGAGAAACAATTAGTGGAGGTAAAATTATATAATGTGGACGAACGGCGTACCTAAACGTGTATATTATAAAATGTCGGCAGTCGGCTGTACTGTGAAAACCGCTCGTCCTAATGATTTTTCTGTTCATTATGCCGTTTAATTGAACCGACGGTACGTTTTAATTATGAAATGTCGTATTTTTATACTTGTACTGATTTTTCTGTGTATTTTTGTAGAGGCACTGAAGACGGGATAACACCCGAAATCTAGATCTGCCGATAACAATAAATAATTAATCATCAACTGGGAAGTTTTATTTAATTTACGTTAATTACGTTGATGAAAAAATGGAGTCATTCCTCGCCGAACTAGAGGTACATAGTTATTAGATTATATAGAACGGAACAAAGGGCTCTAGTTGTAGAGCGTTGGCATACTCACTAGGAGGTCAGGGGTGCACAGTATACACTGCACAGTTAGGAACCGCCAAAAATTCGTCCGCCGTCTTTTAGAAGAGATGAAGAACCGTGGGGACCGGCAACCAGTTGGACACCTCTGGTTATCGATATGAGTGTATAGTAGTGAGGGAAAAGCGGAGAGGATTAAATGTGGCTTAGGAGCTGCCCAAAAAAACTGCGCCCCCTACAGTACATTTACAATTACAAGAGCACAAGATGTTTTCCTAGAATGTTACGTACGTGCATTAAGAATAAATATTAAATATCCCTATTCACGTATTTTTTATTTTGGAATAACTACTTAAAAGTTGGTCAAAAATGTTTTTGTAAAACTAAATAATTACTAAAATATCTACGTTAAGAAAATACAATACTTCAAAATATCAAAGCCTGCTTATACAGGCACAACCAGGTTACATTTTAATGATTAAAAACTAATAGGGCTAGATTTCCTTCCGGGTGGTGTATTACCATACAGTTGTTCCATTTGAAAAAAAAATAAAAAAAAATTATAATGTATCATTATCATTATCAACGAGAGCTGGTCATTGTCACAGTACGCGCACTGGAATCTTTTGTCCTTTTGTGCCCTCAAGGATTCTAACTCAGAATGTCCTCTTGATTAGGTCCAGAATTTTTCTGGGGTCAATGCCTCCAATCTGATCAGGGATCACCTTCTTCTGTAGCATAGAAGACGTACCGCAGCTCCACCCTGTAGATGTGTCGATTGACTGGGTAGTGCCCTGTCACTAGTCTGATGTCGGCTGTGCACATCTTGAGCATTTCCTTCGCCAGTTTGTCTGAAGGTATCCCTTAGAAAGAACTTTGAGTGGGTCTGTCCTGGGTAATCCCTCCAGTGGTCCTCATGCCACTGCCGTAGGAGGCGTTTAATGACTCGGGTCCAATGAGCAGTATCGAGGTCCCTGCTTTTGTGAATTGATCGCCCTCTCGTTTTCTGGAATACCAAAGTGTAATGGTGCCCATGCCAGTTTCAGTTATTTGTCTCTCCCAGCTCGGATGTAGTCGAGGACAAGCCCAGACTTGGTTTCGCATGTCGATAGGGCTGTTTGCGCTGCCTGTCTCTGGGTCACTATAAAGGTTCCGTTGCGTAAAAAAGGAACTATTTGTAAGTCCAGCATTTGTAAGTTCCATAGCGTATAGTGTGATGCTCCATATTTCATGTTCACCTGGGTCCCTAGGCTTACGGATAGGTCTGTGTGGAACATGTTGATTTTCGACCCGTCTGTATAGTAGTTTACGTCGTTCAGTTTGATGCATTCTTGTTCCCATTGGTCGCTCTATGGGGTATAATCACCTCGTAGGTCTTCTCCATGGTGCATGTTGTGTTTATCCTGTCAGAAATCGAACATAATATTAGATTCCTGTAGATCTCCAAGAATATTGACGCATGCCCGGTCATACAGACTTTTGCACTGGAGTGGGAGGTTGTTTGAAAATTGTATACCCCCGCCAATGCCCTAGCTTTTACCAGTAGGTGAAGAGATGGTGGTTCAAGCAATTTATCTAGGGTTGCTGTCGGATAGGTTGACATGGTCCCTGCGATGCCCTGGCAGACAAGGCGTTGCACTTTGCTGAGTTTTAGCCTACACCCATTTAGATGAGCGACGGTTGCGTATGTTACTATGGGGATCACCATCACTTTATAGATCCAGTGAATAATTCAGGATGTCTCTTCCCAAACTGATTTCTAGTTTTCTGTACATGGAAAGTGAATGTGAGTTTGCGGTCCAGCATTACGCCGAGACACTTGACGTCCTTCACTGTCGTCACGGGTGTGCCAAAATATTACACGGTTTTTATTATTAATTTTATTATTAATCTGGTTTTTGTGGGGTTTACCGACAGTCCCTTCTCAACACACCATCTTTCTAAAAACGTTAAAGCTCTCTGCATCCTTGCGGACACGTTGTTTCAAATTTTCCTTTTACCAGTATTGTTATGTCGTCCGCATATACAATAACTTTGTACCTGCCACAATTAACACCATCCCTGCAGACTGCAGACATCCCCTAGCGGGTGTCACGCCAACGATTTAGGGTTTGACTGTGGCGTAGACTTCTTTGTGTTTCAGCATATGACCTATCCATCTACTCAAGGTGATGGCCTTGATATTCTAGTTTCCACTGCTGATATGAGATGAGTGATAAGGGGGATATGTTGGCGAATGTAGCCTCAATATTCAATAAGGTTTCCAGTAAAATTTAATTATTCCTCGGCGACGCTACGTATCGGCTGAGCGGATAAGCAGTCAGCGCCATGACGCTTTAATGCCTTTCCACCACTGTCCACTACCCTGGTCTGCTCACTTCGTGTCTCAAATTCGTTCATTTCTGCGCATGGCGTCACTGCGAGAAGGATGTTGACACGGACACCTAGGCAACCAAATACATCCTCAGTTTTTTACTTTTGTAGGTGATTTAGGTTAACAAGTTGACAACCATGCCAACGCTTTATTACGGGACTATTTTTCAAAAAGGCTTGAACGACACAACAACATATTGGACCATGGCAACAAACGCTACTTCTCGCAACGACGTCAGCGCATAACTGACATTACAACCGTGACAACAACTATAGGCAGTCGCGGGCAGTAGCCTATAGTGCCTCATAGTGCCTCACACACGGTGCCTCAGTAGAGGCAGCCATGGAAATTAACGCCATATTAACGCTACTTCCGCTTCTTTCTCGCCCTGATGTCACTTGTAGGCGTGGTCGATGCGCGTGACCAGAGGCTGTGGACCGTGCTTTGAACCATTCCTTCCAAGATCTTCATTTTAAAATGTAACACTTGAGTTGAATATTTTGAACATACAGGATTTTGTATGTATAATAAATATAATGATGACTAAACATTATTTGGTTTGACCATAATTATTGTTCTCAGTAAACATGAAACTGTTTTCTTCAATAATAACCAATTGTTGGTACAGGAAAACCTAATAAAAGTCGATGTATGCGATGTACGCAAAAACAAGAAATAAAATAAAAGTTAAATTAAATTTATTTTTTATTTAAAATAACATTGTTGATATCTGCCACTTCCGATAGACAGGAAGTGGCAGTCATTTTGAAAGTATTTTAATTTAAATGTTCGGATCGAATAAATCCTGATTCCAAACTTTCCAATATATAGAAACAGTGGAACATTATAAACTTCTACAGCCTAAAACCAACTGTAAATGTGGCCAGTTCGCCACTACAGAAGCAACGTCAACCTTGTTTACCTTAACAGCCGGCCAGGCGTTTATTTATTTTGTTCCGCTAGCAACTGCATTCAGCCTCGGCAAAGACATTTCACTACCATAAATTCTGACTTTTCGATGTTTCGATGTTCGATGTAAAACTTACAATTTTATTTTATCTCAATTGTTTCGAAAAAATTTCGAAAAAAAGTTTAATCTAGACAAGTGATAATAGATAATAAACTGCATTTTTGTGTACTCCGGAAAACTTTTCCCAGAAATGTCGTCATCATTTAAACTTTAAATGGCACTCTATATTATTTGTGTGATATTATCAATGGGGATGAGATTCTGAACACAAAAACATATCGATCGTCAGTAATGTTTATTTGACAATTTTCGACTATTTCAGCAATTCATGGCCACCTAGATTAATAAACAAAAAAACTATTTTTTGTTTCTTGATAAAAATTGACGATCGATTTCCTTTTGTGTTCATAATGTCATCCTGATTGAAAATATCACACAAATAACATAACCATTTAAATTTACAATGATGAAGTCATAATAACCTCAACAGTATCCCAAAACATGGCATTTTCTGTCTATTAGCACTTCTCAAATTACACTCGTGTAGCGTCGTACATAAAAAAAATAAGCGGGCGTACCAACGCAACGGTGTGGGTCACCCGGTATGTATGGTATATAAACGGATTTGAATGGTCTGATGAATATTGCGCACATATCCGAAACATAGTCTACCATCCAATTTTATCAACAGAAAATGTGGTTAACCATTTACTAGTGCGACAGCACGCATAATTAGATCTCCGATAATATGGACGGACATCGATGGCCATATACGCTAGCGGCAACCGCGCCTCGCCAGCGATATAACTCACCGAACCGACAATTAGTAGAATGATTGCTGCGGCCGCGAATGCCCAGCCTGCGAAACCAGTCCACCAGTAACCGCGACGCAAATTAACTAAATTCAGAAAGCCTGATGGATAGAAATGTAACCAGTTAAACTGCAATAAGTCGTCGCCGGCGCGACGCCGATCCAATATGGATTCCAGTGGTTCCTCATATTGGCCCTCGAATCTTGCTTGAAGCGTGTACGTAATGTCACACGAATTTGGAGTAAGATGGGGATAAGCGAGCGACAGAGATAGAGAGAGTTAGAGAGAGGTTTAATTACCTACTCCTGGCAGATATCCCGACCGTGTCCAGTTAGCATTTGTGCGGAACTAAATAAACAACACCGCAAGACGACATCTCCGTGTCGCTGTCGCTATTGAACTCGGCAGGCGTTTCTAGTGGCACGTTGCATATTATTCTGACGCCCCAAACATGACTTCTAGATTAATCTAATTTCGTCGAGATGCACTTAATAATCAGAGGATTTCGTGGATGATGTTATGGTTAACGGAGTACACGAGGAGATTTTGTACGATGATAATATGCATCCTTTAATGGTAACAAAAGGGTACCATCCCTAAAATAACCCGCACGTTGATAACTTCCTCAGAAATTGTTGCTGGATTTTCTTTCATTCATCAAACTGGTGAGAAATCTTCACTGCATTCCCACAAATTTCCCGGAAAAATTTTTGACAATCACAAATTGAAAAATGGTTGAATTCATCATCAGCTATCAAAAAAATAATGCTCTCTAAATGGAACTTAATATAGGTAATTAATATGGAATCCGTAAATTACACAAAATATGAAGAAAAATGAAAATTAGCCAAAAGAGTCCTAGTTTCGCACATATGTGTGCCAAAAATTTGCAATTTAAATCCCAGATTATTAGTCAACGTCACTAAAAAAACACACAAACAAAAGTTAGTTAATAAATATAAATTAATATCTATAATACAAATTTAAATATATTCTAATTTGTTAAGAGGACTCAATACTGCTGGTACGTCCTATAAAATAAGCATCCATAGTCAGCTTAATGTTGTATCAATTCTCTTATGTTATACATCAAAATATAGATAAAGGTGTATTACTTGCTGTAGTAATGTATATGTATTACTTGTTGTCGTTGTATCCACGCTACGTGATAAAATATAACTTATTCATGTACTCGAAGAAGTAAAGTTTTAAGTGAGTTTTGAGTTTTACGTGAAATTTTGTACACTTATAGAGGAAGGTGTAACTTAGACCTATTATGTGGTACTTTTTTCAACTTTAACCCGAGTTCTTCATTGCAAAATCAGCCAATTTTATGTCATATTCAGAAATAGATTTGTCAGAAACGAACAGAACTATCAAAGATTAGATAAAATATAGATGCAAAATTATATATCTTTTATCTTTAATTTGGTGTATTTCTTTTACGATTATGTGAACTAATTGCTGAGAAAAAGCCTCAGAACTATTGCGTGTTTTGCAAGCAAAGCGTATGGGGATATGGATTCCCCCTTAACTAATACTTATAAAACTCGATATTATTGATATTATCGATATAAATTTTAAATAACAATGTAATAACAAGCGCAATCTTTTTATAATAACTTTCGAATTTACTTTTAGCTATAAACCACACAAGCAACATAACACATAGAGAGACACAATCCTATAGTATTGAACATGTCAAAAAATAAATAACTACTCATTGGATATTACAACAATTACATTATTATTAATTACATATTAAACAATTACACACTAACGGAAAATACTACACACCTTTTGTTTTTTTAAAGAGCGACGGGAGGGGAAGACCCTCCACCGCCCCTCCAGACCGGCCTTGCCTGATGGGCATCCTCAGTCTGAAGACTTCTTCACTATATGAATGAATTAATCAACAAAACAAAATTATAGTAAACTCCCTTCGCTCTTTTCGATTTGGGTCGTAGACCTTTATTGATAACACAGTCTATATCTACCTAGAATCCCACTACTACCATGACTACCTTATTCTAATACATAGATTTATTTCTACTTAGACTTATTTCCTACATCCTAATGTCTATGGGCTGAAACCTGTCCCATGCGATGTGACCTGGTCACTTTTCCGACACTCTCACTGACAGAACTTAGGGCTACTTCCTCCACCCCTCACGGGGACAAATTCTACACACCTAAAAAATCATTTGTATTATAAAGGCACTTCTGTTAAAAATGCTTTGATCTTTCTTACTTGTCGAACACTGTCTGCATGATTCCGGTAATTTATTTTTTTTTCAGTTGAATCGTTACTTAACGGTAGTGTTGCTGAGTTGTTTCAAGAAGCTTTAAAATCGCAATCAGACGAAATCCTCATATTACACACAGGTGGTCAGTTTGAAATGCTTGGAATAGCTCCGCGTAGAGCTTCTTTGACAAAACATGCACATTCTGGTATATACAGGTATCTCACGAAATATGATGTACTTATACATGGGGATCACGGAAAATGCAAGAAAAGGGCGTAAATATAGACACGTCGCTGAACAGTTTTTGCTTTTTAAAAATTTGTCATGAAACACTAGCTTTTACGAAAAAAGTTAAAACTGTCACTTTCTTTTTTCTTGAATAACTTCGCTATTACGCTAAATAGTCAAAATGTTGTAAGTATATTTACATAATACCAATCTCTGAAGCCATTTTTCTTCACAGAAAAAGTTTTTGTTTCCAAGCTTTTACTGGACGATATTTAACTTGTTTTTTTATGGACGCCATATTGCATTTTTACAGATTTAAATGGATTTTGAAATGCTTTACAACCATGTGTAAGACGTTTATAAAATAGATAATAACAAATAATACCGATATGTCCCGATAGATCGCCCGACTTAGCCCCAATAGATTTTGCCATGAAGCTTCATGAAAACCAGCGTTATCAACATAACGATGATACACTGTAGGGCTTTAAGAGATACCTAATAGAACTAATAATGGTCAAGTTTATAACTAATAGCGTCCAAATTTTAATTTCTAATGAATATTTTCTGTTAATGATTTTTTTAAAGAAATTACTTCATTTGGGAGTTATTAACAGATAATTAACAATAACCAAAGCATTGCCATCACAAGGCCTAAATAATAATGCTATTTTTGTAAAATTAGGTAAGTATGTGAAAATATTATTTCGTTCATTTCACATTCAACATTTTCTGAAAATTCTATTCTATCATAAAAGTGTTATCCATGCGGTTATGAAGTACTCTCGAAATTCTACTAAAATCTGTAAATATCCAATGGAACCTCAATAGTTCACCATTATTCCTTCTAAACCCGCCTAACATATTATACGGTATGCTGGACAAAATTCTTAAACTCGTTCTCCTTGCACTTGACGTCACGTGAGTGTGGATTCAAATGAAGACGTTTTGTTTCATCTATATATCCGAGCTAATTACTGCTACGGTAATGACGTCACGTGAGTGCAAGTTAACCTGCGCTCCGTGCTCCGCGCTCCAAACATACCGTGTTTGGATTTACCGTAGTTCTAAACAGCCTTCTCCACTTCTGCCTGAAGCTCTTGCAGAGTATCACAGTTCATTTCATAGATGTAAGTTTTTATCTAACCCCATAGCAAAAACACCCATGGGGGTTAAGTCGGGTTTACTGGCGGGACACCTAATGGGATCTTCTAATCTATTTTGAGATAATATATAAATGTGTAAAAATGTAATTTCATAAATGTGTAAAAATGTCAAATGGCATCCATCAAAAATAAAAAGCTGAATATTTCCCAGCTAAAGGTTGGGGACAGAAACATTTTCTGACAACAAACATTTGCTTCAGAAAATACTCTTATGTACGACCACAACATTTTACAACACTTAATAAATAAAATGAAAGTTTTTACTTTTTCTGTAAGATCTAGTGATCTAGGCAAAATTTTTAAAAATCAAAAGCTGTTCTGAAGAGATTCCATATTAACGCACACCCTGTAAATGCAGGGCACTGTGAGAATATTTTTGTCCCGGAAAAATGGTGTACAAGAATCCCACTTTCACACTTTCACAAAAGGTGCTCTGTATACCTTCTTTTTGAAGTTTAAATATTCACAGTTTGCTGAATTATACCAAAACTACACTCCATTCTTTATTCTTGAGTAGATGTAACCATTATAGCTTATGATGGCCGCATCTACATTTGCAACGGATGGTATCAAACGTAGGCATAACCATACGATGACATTTTATTCGTCACTGCATCAATACGTGGTCACTAGGTAAGTTGTTGGTCAAATTTAATAACTAAGAATATACACCATTTTAGATCTCATGTGCATTTATTTTATTAATGGTTTTTATTGTTATCGTAGTTACCACATATTAAACAAAATTATAAGATAAAATACATTAAACGCGTAGGAAATGTTAATATAAACTTCACTACCATAATATAATCGATACTAGTGTATAAACAGGCACATAAATTATGTTTGACATCATCCTATCAGATTGGAACATCGTCTTTATGAAATTTGTTTAAATTCCATTATCAAAAGGTTAGAAAAGCTGGGGTGGACATATAGAAAGTTTCGACTAAAAAATTGTATCGAAAATTTTCCCGTAACTTCGAGCCCGGCGAGGACTCAGATAGAGGGTTTGCAGCTAATGTAATAAGGAACGGCGGCATCCTTTCCCCTCTCGCTAACTTTCAGAAAGTTCGACGAACGAGCAGAGGTGGGGGTTGGAATGACGCCGGAATCAAGAGGGCCGACGAAAGAATTTGCACCAGGGCGATGGTGGTGAGTGAACGTCAAAGTACCTGCTAAAAGTTTCCTATACTTTCACGCGTCCATAAAAGGGTGCGCTATCTTGGGCACTATACCTAGTTACGCCATAAATTTGGTTCCTCTAGCTCGAGGGAAAATGACACCATCAAAATGTCAATATTTGTTTATTCTTAGTCAAGAATAAAATAAGAGAACTTTCCTTCAGATTCTCAGGCGAGAATCTGAAGGAAACTAAGATAAAAATGGATAAGAAAAAACTTTGTATCACGAAATCGAGTATTATACTATAATCGCACTGTTACCTTGCATGCTTAAAATATTTGCTTCCACTAAAACAGAAAATGGCATTACCTTTACAACTACAATGCTTTCCAGATAGAAATCAGTATTCATAGACCTCACACGTTCATGTGTGGATAAAGGTGCGTTGTGATTGGTGGTAATGGTAGGTAATGCCAGTGGTAGCAGACGAAATTATAGTGTTTCTCACCAGATGCGATAGTGACACATTAGTTTGCATGAACATAAACATGAGTCACTAGCAAGCACTATCATGAATACTATAATGGCGTCTGGTACCACTGCCATTACCACTAATCAGAACGCACCGTTGACCCAAAAACATTACAGAACCATCGTCAAAATACAATGTTACTACCAGTGATAGGATCTGAAAATTTCGGTGGTACTATGTTAAAAGATCTCGGTAACTAAAAGTTATCGAACAATGTGTGAAACTGTCTCGTCGTCTTTCTTTCCTCTCGCGTTTTCGAGATACAGTGTGTCCCGCTGCAGTTTTTATGTCGTTAGAATGTAAAGGAGTATATGCTGTAGGATTCTGTTATTGATATCAATTGGCTGAATATTACAGGACCGGCAATATACCTCAAAGAAAAATTGTTTTTCATTTATTATTCTTCTTTTTAATTATTTTCTTGTTTAAGACTTTGTTTGTTATGTTGCTTTTCTTGTGATAACAATTATAGTAATACTCACTATTACTATATAGAGTGTACAGTTTCAGATGCAAATCAGCATTCATCGCCCCAGTAGATCACGCTAATTTTTCTGTAGAACCGATTGTCTAAGAAACCATCATCTCAGAGATTCTCTAGGTGGATTTTTTATTATTATTTTACAAATCAACTGGATATTACCTGTCATATTCCAAAACAAACAATTATTGTTCAATACGAGTGAGATATAGTCGGCGTTTAATAAGAATCAAAATTCTTCAGTCAAATTGTGTCCCCAAATGGAACCATACCAATATTAGACCAAAATTTTAATCTCTAGAGAAAAAACATTATTTTATAAAGAGTTCTGAATGTCATAAAAAAAGAATATTGTTACGTATGTAACAATAGTAATTGCAAAAATTAATTGCTTCTAAGATTCTGTGAATAAACACCTGTGAAAAAAACGCTGTTATGTGTTTTGAGATTAGGCTGATATGGGTTACTTTTTACGAATTACCTATATTGTGCACTAATGTGCACTATGTCGATGTTATCTAGAAACATTTTTCTGTATTTTATAATTTTAATATCATGTTAAAAAATCAACTTAACGTAACGTCTCATGCTAATGTGAATTAAAAAATATTAGAAAATAGTCTTGTAGTAGTTAAATTCCAATTCCTGATTCCAATTTTAAATCTCTATTATTTTTAATTGCAAACGTGCTTCACTGATTTCCGCTGAACTGGACCTATAAGTGAAATCTGAGGAATTACATTCCAATTTGATATTCCAGATTAAAAGTACATTTAGAACTTAAGACACTTAAAACCCTTGAGGTATTTTAAATTAAAATAATATAAAAAAAATTATAGTTTCTTCTTGAGCAATTAAGCAATTTCTTGTTTTTTCGACCAACCTATATATTTAACCTAACTGTGGTTGTGAACTTGTTACAGCACGCAAACTCTGTATGAAGAATAATGGTTCCTCGAAAAATTTAGATCCACGTATACTTAGGTCCATCTGGGGATATACTGTATATTCTCAATTTATTCTATGACTATAATTTACCTATTCATGATGAGAACATCATGGCGGTTTATACAACGACTGAATTGTCTAAATAGCCTGCTACATATGCATCGACTACTTTAGCTTATAGACTCGCTCTTGAATACTGGTACCAGGAAATAGATAGCTACAAACTTCACAACGCAAACTAATACAAAGTATTAACCACTCAAACAAGTTTGCCGATACTAAACATACATACCAAGTTAACCCGCCAGGCATATGCGATTTTCCGACATAGCTTGTGTTGAGTTTATTTTAGGGGAAACGCACACAATGCATATTAATAACCTGGCAGTGCTTTGAGCTTTGAGTGAACTATATTGCACAAAATTATCAGACTTCCAATTATCTGTTATATTGACTTGTTGTTATTATTTGTATTTGACAGTAGGTACATACATTTGCTTTCTGTGCTACAATTGTACGGACTACGGACATACCGGATGACCCATACCATAGGTACGCCCGTGTTTTTCATTTTTATGACGGTGTATGAATGAAATTTTGAGAAGTGCTAATAGACAAAAAATGTCATTTTTTAATGCCAAATTTTAAATATTACCCTTCGTTTAATTACCTACCCATTATTATTTCATACCCTCTATTATTTGTGTCATATTTTCAATAAGGGTCACATTTTGGACACAAAAACATACCGATCGTAAAATTTTATCACCAAGGAACCGAAAAAAATAATTTTTTTATTAATCTAGGTGTCATAGCCACCTTCGTGAAAATAGTCGAAAATTGTCAAATAAACACCGACGGCCTCTAGCGTGATTTCATATGTTTTTGGCCAATCATTTTTTACAATGACACCAAACACTAAATATTTTGCTACACATTATAAATATGCAAGGCAAGTATTGTAATCGATCTTGTGTCAATGTCTGTGTGTGTATCTGCCCGTGGGGCTGTGTAGAAATTTCTGGGAAAAAAAGGTGCGCCTAATATATAAAAGTTTGTACAGAGGTTTTTTAAGATACTTTGTATGAACTGATTACCTTTTGGCCAAAATCGGTCAATGAGCAAAAATGGGTTAAAAATGTATGTAAGTTCGTTAATAGCTATTTTCTGGCTAAAGTCCACGCAAATATTATTTACCATCACAATAATACAAACGTATCGCCACGTCACGTATCGTTACGAGAAATTGTCCCAACTTATTTTCAAATAAATTGCAACGATAAATTCTTTCCGTCATTTTATTAGAACATGTTACTGTTCTAATAAAATGACGGAATAGTATGTTATAATACAAGTTTTATAAGACAAAGTTTGGCAAACGAGTTGTTTTGGGCACGACGGCGACGAGCGTAGCGAGGAGTGCGTAGCGAGGAGGAATGGAACGAGTGCGCCCATACGTCTTATAAAACGAGTGTTATATACTATTTTTTCTACTTTGCGACATTAATTTTACATAAATTTCGAAAATTGCGGGTGTCATCTTACAATCTAGAGTAAATTTATTTTCAACAGTTGGCAGTTGTGGTTAAATTCACAAATACGATTGAGGCGACCCAATAGCGATTGAGATGTCAGCCTTATTTGACACTTGATGTCAATTTCATAAATCTTGAAAAACTAAAAGTTACTAAAAGTTTGTGATCTAGTGTTTTCATAACGACTCCGAAAGCGGTTTCGTTATGAGTTTATAACGAACGCAAAGTAGAAAAAGAATTTATCGGCGCGACATTGCGTGGTATGGCTCAGTTGCGGTTTGACTACCGATGCTACCTCTCATTTTCTTTAAGCAACTGATGACGTTACGGTTGCAATGGACGTTTCTCGTTCTGGTTTTTGATCTGACTATGTGCGCGCGCATTTCTCCCAGGACCACCCAGGACTAACTTAAGTTGGCTACTGTGCTTTGTAAAAGCCTAATTAGTATCAAATGAAATGTAATTGATAAAGGATAAGTGTGAGAATGACATGCATACATTGAAAACTGAGTAATTATATGGAAGTGAACATGATAACCAAAATACCTACTGTGTTTTTAGGTTAGGACAGTTCAGCAAATTTTCCAAAGTACATAAAAACAGGTACACCCGCGGCAAGCTTCCTTGAGTTTGGATACGTAGATACAGAATACTTCATGATTAAAGCCGAAATTGGTAATTTTACATGGAATGCGTATTTTCTGGGGATTTTAAGCAACATTATGTTACTAGATTTGACAGCGGCGCCAAGTCTTCTGCGCATGTTGTCTACCGTGTTGGGTCAGAAGTAGAAGCCCCTATTGGTTAGACTCGGTCCATCAACACTTTCAACCTACCTTTCATAACAGTTTGAAATGTCGGTTATCTATTTTGAGGTTATAAAGTGTATTTGGTTCACAGTCAACAGGAATATTTCAACGATATTACATAATAGTACCTACTCATATTTTTTGACAACCACATTTTGTCAAGCACGCTCGCCTACGGTTCGCGTATAAACTTCATGCAAAAAATATATGTACTATTATGTAATATCGGTGAAGTATTAATTTAAGTTTTTCAGCCTGAATGACTTGACTATTTCAACCTATATACAATCAACATTTCTCAACTTCTCTACATATGCACCATTTCCTGCCCTAATTGATATAAATTATTTGACGTGTAATGACCACGTATGCGGGTCTATGTTACAGTACGTGAATTGTCGTACATTTGATCAAATTTATTACAGCAGTTGTTCTAATTTACACCAGTGCATATCACCGCGGTAATAACAGTTTGCTCCCTGCATAACTTTGAACGTTTTGCCGCCCTTAAGAGAATATAATGCGTCGTTTCGAACCCATACAAGTCGCTTAGCTGTTTGTACGTAGTACGTGAGTTATGTAAAACTCATGCATGCACATCTGATATGCATAAATTATTTTCAATGCACTGCCAGTTTGATAATAATTTAAGATAAAGAATAAATATATTCTAGTTTGTGTCATGAGTCATTGTTCATAATTTATGTTCTTAATTAAGTTTAGCTGACCATATTTCTATGCACTAATATAAAAAAAGTATTTGATTTGATAGTAAGGTATTTGTGATTCTCTTCTTCTCTTCAGGGTTGACACTGTCTTGTGGTGTTCCTCAAGAACGAATATGCGGACCATTACTGTTTATTGTACAGTGTTAGTCGATATTACCGGAACTCCAACTGTAAAAAGTGTCAGATATTTGAGTTAAATTTCAGTTCTTGTAGAATTTTGTATTTTGTATGTTCATATTTTTTACCATTTTTATATTTTTTTTAAATATGTATATTATTCTATTCATTCTATTGAAATTAAAAATTAACTGATTTTTTTAAATAAAAATTAAAATAATTAATATTTGAGCTACTAAATCGGTATCACAGGCCGACAAGTTAAAAGAATTTGACGAAATCGGAGCTATTTCAGTGGGTGTCGAAGTAAAAACTTTTATGGTTTCCACAAAAATATTAAAAGAAAACTGAACAAGTGCGACGGAGTTAAGCGCGACGGGTTATGTTCCATAAAACTATATAATTTTATTGACATTTTGCTGTCAATGCACTGATGTAAAAACGCCGCGGTCAGCAGTTTTATCATAGTATGCGCAAATGAACACACGACTGTGGTCACGCTGTGGTAGTTCAGCGTAGTTCAGGGAATGGCGTGGAGAATGGGTATTGTAGATGTGTTTTTGGGAAAATCTCTACATAACATAAATTTAATTCAATATCTATTTTTGTGATCCTTAGGAATAGCCTTTCCAAATTATGCCCACATTTTAAATATGCCAACTACTGCTACCATCGACGTTGGTGAATTGTGTTACAGTGCAACGATACAATGTCAGGTGATTAAGAAGGTATAGGAAAACGTCGGTCGGGGTGCCGCAGTTAATTGATTGACTTGAAATGTAGGTTAATGGCGGACGTGAAATACATTTATTACCGAAAGCGTACACTATACGTCTGACATCCATTAGCGCCGATATTTGTTTACACACACACACTGTCTAATGTACGGGTAATAATGTACGATGCTTTGTTGCACGATGCATACAGGTGTCTCTAAAATGACGCTAATCCCGAAGGACCATACGCTTCAGAGGTAAGTATGTTATATGTGTACTGGGGGAATTGCGCCAAGCCGCAATCATGGCCGCCTAGAGATGGAAATCATAGCGACCATTTGATTGCGATTCTTGGTCGTCATAACATTCGGCTATTATCGTATTATAGCGACCCCTAATAAATTGGCAACGGTGTCAAACGTGAACAAAATGAGGCTATATACGTGATTTTGACATGATTTTGACGTATTTTGACGTTATAGGATGCATTAATTAATTTGTTTTGGTATTATAATCATGTTTTGGTATTGTGTTTGCAAATGGCGAAATGATTTATTATCATCACCGCTAACCAGCTTTTCCGTTTAGTTGTTTTCTTGTTAACACAATAACTATTTAACAGCTGTTGAAGAGATTTTAGTACATTTCAAAAATTTGCTGCATCGGTATTTGCTTTTTCAGTTACCGGAAGACATTCCTGAAACATAAGACACCTTAAAATAAGAGAAAATCTTCAACTTCGGTAACAGTTACACTTTAGTTCGTAGCTGTTTTTATTCGACATTCAATGCTCCCATAAATTCATTGAGGCAATTTATTTATATAACAACCTTCCAGAAAACCCAGTTTTTAACTTTTGCATAGAGATCTAATAATATATACAAGTTTGGTTGCAATCGACGTAAAGATATCTAAGTAAGTATGAATTCTTTTTTATTAAAATAATATATATGTATATACAGTGTGTTGCAAAACACGGGACGTAGAGGGAGCTGTCGGCAGCTTTTTTTAGGGAATAATAGTATGATATTTTTATTATTATTATGGAAGTTTTCGGCGCTAAAGCACCATGCAGGACGACTAACTTCGCCAACCATTGAGGACGAGGAAGATATTTTGTTCCGAACAGAAGAAGATCCTGAAGTAAGAGTACGGAAATTATGTGCAGCTACTGTAGTACCCCGGACAATCGTGCCATTTATCCATTTATCCAGAAATAAACATTCCAACATGAATTTTCTGTAAATGTATGGTGCGGCGTTGTTGGAGATCATTTGATCGGGCCTTACGAACTTCCTCCTCGATTAAATGGTGCATCGTATTTAAATTTTTTGGACAACGTTCTACTTACCTTATTAGAAGACATCCCTTTAAACCTGCGTGGGAGTGTATGGTTTATGCACGATGGTGCTCCCGCTCATTTCCTGCAAACTGTGCGAAACTATTTAGACAACCACTTTCCGCACCGCTGGAGTCAGTATCCTTGGCCACCGAGAAGCCCAGACCTCAACTCATTAGATTTTTTTATATGGAGCTATAATCTATTGTATACCGGCAAGTCTACTAATACTTACTAATACTTACGCAGGAAATGAAATTAGAAATAACTTTGAGTCATTTTTTAGAGTACGACAAAACTTAGGAAAACGTTGTGAAAGATGTGTTGAACTAAAACGGTGGACATTTTGAAAACCTTATAAATTTATAAATAAAGAATAAGTGAAAATTAAATTTAATTTTATATAATGACATAGCTTTTAGCAAATACACAAAATGTTTAATTACGTTTTTCTTGAGAATGGTGGATTTTATCGGCATAAAATAGGTAAACATTTTTTTTTATGAAACAAACGGACGTATCATAATTTTTAGTCCTACCGCCCAAAGTCATAATAATAATAAGAATATCATAATAATACTACCCCAGAAAAGCTGCCGACAGCTCCCTCTACAATATGCAAATGTCCTAATACTCTTATCATGTTTGGCTTCTCCAAAATCCCAAGGGTACAAATTTTCAGCTTGATCGGCCGTTTCTTTTCTGAAATATACGCTAAACAAGAAATATATTTACTATCTTTAACACCTTATAACTTCTTAAGGAAGCACTTTTTGCTATGGGATTTTTGGTTTAATCGGTCCCATTTGACATCAAGAATATACTGTTAAGCTGGGTCCCAAAAAAAAGAATTCATACTTACTTAGATATCTTTACGTCGATTGCAACCAAACTTATGTTCCAAACGACTTTACTAGTCACTATGTAGCTGTGCGACTTACGGTACGTCGCCTGACAGACATGGTCGACTAGGATATAGAGTATTGAGAGAGATAGAGATACTGACGTCTCGTGTTTTGCAGCACTTTACGTCTATAGGTGGCGTGCAACAAGTTTTTACAGGTGAAAACTAAGCTACTTAATCACTATGTTCTTGTAAAGAAGGAATAAAGATTTTTCATTATGAAATAAGAAATTTTACATCAGATCAAAAAGACAAGTAATAGGTTTAGTTCGGTACAAGGTCAACAGAGTTAACTGTGATAAATTAAGTATGTACAGAAAAAAAACAGACAATACCTACTAGATTCTAAATACATTCCTGCAGGGTTAACAGAACACAAGGAAAGCTGTTGAACTTATATATTTAATTATTTATAAGAACTTTTACATACTAGTTGCAGTATTACTATAAAAAAGGGCGAGTTTTTCAACAGAGTTGATTGCTAAATTAATGACCTACTTGTAATTTATCACCGACACCTGCTCACTTTCTATTATATATTAGAGGGAAGAGGGATCTTGTGTCACATTCTCCTTAGATACACAAATAACGATTGGCGGTTATACCTATATAGTAAAAAGCTACCTCTACGTGGGTCATTCTTTTTTATACTTAAAACAAATTTCTGACAATACTTTCCCAAAGGTTGTTATTCCACCCTGGAATATGTCCGCGGTTTGCGGTTCCCTAAGATGGCATTTGCGTGTGATATCTTGCTTTTCAGCATGTTGCTTTTCAGCATTCGGTAAACCATATTCCGGATAACAACTATAGCATCAAAGTTATCTACGTCTCGCATGACTCGTGTATGTGGAAGTTTTCTCTTTGGGCTTGATATTAGTTGTTGGGCTCAATGAGCAAATATTCTTCTAACCATTGCTATACTGACACCAACGGCATCAGCTACTCTCAACACAATTAAAGTATAAAACTTTCAGGTTATGTTGACAGAACATACCGCGTTCAGCGGCTGAAAAGAATCGCCGTGGTCACGTTCACGTTCAAAATAAGCTATTAAGTAGCAATCACCTCTTTACTCTATTTCCTAAGGTCTCGCGGCAGTTTAATTCAATTTCTATGAGCGCAATAAACACCTCGTATAAGGTCTGATCTTGTGTTCAACCTGCAAAATAAAATTTATATAAATATGCATTTATTCTAAGTCTTTTGCGGGAATTATCTGGAAATGTAATAAAACATTAAAGATCAATTTAAGACGCGTTGATTAGACGCATAAGGTACTTGTTGCTTTATTTGCATTTTGATACTTTCTTTTTAATTTATCTGAAGTTGGTGATGAAGGTATGGTACATTTAAATATCTATATTCAGAGAATTCGACTTCAGTTGGCCCGACTTTTGTAATGTGACCGATAATAACGACTACGTAGCGATGCCCGTATAGCGTCTTGGCGCGATTTCACCCCTGTTTTATTTAAGTTGAGCAGATTGAAGTGGGCGATAAATTCGTAGTGACGTCAAATCCATATATTAAAATTTAGGGATGGGTACCAGTAAAATTTAAATCAATTCTAAACAGACAAAATATATACTTTTCGAATTATGTCCATACTCTATTTTTAGCAACATACGAATAGTTCTCAAAAATATTAAAAACAACCTTTGCAGACTTAATGTACTTAAAAAAATAATTAAAATAACAAAGTCATATTAATAGTTTGAAGTTAAATAAATAAAAATAGGTACATATGGTGTGAAATTGCCCCTGCCTAATACCAGGTGTGTCTGGCGAAACGGGATATAGCTTGGATCAGCGCGGAGTTTATGTTAGAATTCCATCATTTTTTTTTCATCCCATTACTTGATTAGGTAATTAGTTGAGCTACTATATGTGATAACTGTTGATCATGCAGCACTCGCCTACTACGTCAGATGATTTTTAAATTTTAGTACTAGTATTAGAGTACCAGAACTACAAGAATGTAAACGTCATAATAACGTCATTAACCAGCTATTAACGTAAATCACCGATTTGCGTCTTTAGCCATAACGTATACATCATAACTGGTACTAACTGCATTTGATTTTTCTTAGTTTCTTCTTACAATGAGTGATAATAAAATATTGTCTACTCAATTTCGTTTTGTTCAAAATCCATTAATGAAGTATTCCAGCAGTAAGACGACACGATATAAAACAAGTAGCAAAAGTTCTAGAAATCTGTCCAGTCTAGAAATCCATTAGAATATCAAGCTCAGGGTGGGATTATACTGAACTTCCGACGGCTTTGCAGATAATTACGATCGGCGTACTCCCTCCGGAGTAGAGACTCCGGGACTAGAATCCGGGAAATCCTAGTTGGAAAAAGGTAGTAATTTGAAGTGATTATCAAATTCTGAGTTCGTCCAGTTGTATTGGCACCACCGCTGTACTCTGCGTTGCTGGCTTCGTCGTCTATTCATTGACTGTAAAAGGAACGCTGGCAAATACAGCGGATTACGAGAAATCCGACCAATATAACGAGAATCGATTCGTCTAGTGAGACGATGATGGTAATATTTCGCAGAGGCATCAGAATGCTTTTAGCGCCGGAGTCGACCTGAAAGGAAGTCGCGGGAACAATACCAGTCTCTGGCGTGATTGTCGCTTCCGAGTTAGAGCGATTTAGCTGGGTTTAACAATGGTCGGTATATACCAAAATCACCTTACTTAAGACAATTGTTGTTAGGTATATAATATGTTAAGTATCTGAGATAATTAATTGATAAGATGTTAGTCTTATTCTTGCCAGGTCTGCAACAAAGGAGAATCGTGCTAATATAACTTATACATGGACAACATTATGTAATTGTTCAGCATTTTTTAAAATTCATAATATAAAGTGGAATACATGTTTTCTTATGTTACATTAATTACAGATCACCGTGTAATTCAATGGCCATCAGATTAGACACATCAAATATGAAACCAAAAAGGTCACCTAGTTCTGATCTGATAACAGTGAGATCTTAACGAAAATAACCACAAAAGCCATAGTCAAGATAACTAACCTCTGCAACGCAGCATTTAGGCATAAATATGTGCCCACCGTTTGTAAAACTGCGGAGGTAGTGATGACTTCCAAGCCGGAAACCCAGCAAATGAAACCCAGCATCCTCCTACAGGCCAATTTCTTCACTGCCCACATTATCAAAAATATTTGAAAAATTCTTACTAAAATAACTGAACCTATTCTTATATGAAAGAAACATTCAGTTTGGATCGCTCATCAGTTTGGATTCAGAAATAAACATAATATGACAGGTCTACAAAATAACAACTATAATTGAAAGATCTAATGGAGAAAAATGGTATGCTCCTCTATATTCCTGGATGTAGCAAAAGCCTTCGACAAAGCTTGGCACGAGGCCTAGCTATAAGCTGGAACAGGTACTACCCTTCGCGTATTGACAACTATGAAAATCATATCTTTTTGACAGATATTTCCGTATAAAGCAAGGTATTTAGTACTCAATTCTCAAAAGCATTAAAGCTTCAGTACCACAAAGTAGGTTCAATTCTGTAATCTTTTCACACATGATCCTCTGCAACCAGATGGTGTATCCGTTGCTACGTTTGCTGAACACACTGCTATCATGGTAGTAGATACAAATATTGAACGAGCAACACTAAAACTACAGAATGCTGCCAACAATATTAGTGATTGGATTAAACAAATCCGTTTACATAAATTTTACCTACAAGCGAATACAATACGTTCCAGTTCAAATAAAAACACCACCCTACCTTGCTCGAACAAGGCAAAATACCTTGGTACGGTGGACACCAAGCTTCGCACAAGTTAATATGAAAGGACACGTTAAAAAGAAACGAGAAGTATTTGGCATTAGATACAAAAGAATCTATTGGCCTACTGGTAGGAAGTCAGCTTTGTCGACATATAATAAACACCTACAGATACATGTGTGGACCGAAGGTATCCAACTGTGCTACGGCAACACGGCACAGATACTCCCCCTGCTATCAGGGAAGACATTTAAGACATTTCTTTAATCAAAGAACCATTTATTCCACCTTCAATTATGGCATTTTAACTGAACCAACAATTTTGTTAATTTAAAACAACATAATTTTTTCCTCATCACAATAATTTTTATATATCATATACACTGTGGGCCAAAAAATCGGTGCAAATTCTTAATCACTCGTATTTCCAATAATATTTAGTCACTACTCATGTGAAGATTGAAACCGCAATAACAGAACTGTTTGGGTATAAACCGCTTAATTCGATTTTTAGATAAGTAAAAATACTGAGACTCTTTTTGCAGTCTTTACTTCAGAATTAATAATAATCAATATTACAAAACAATGCGTTGTTATGGTATTTCTTGGTCATGGTAACGTACGGGTAACTAGCTCTAAGTAACTAACATACTGATTTTACATAAGCCGCCCGCCTTGAAGGAATGCCTTCAATGAATTATAAATTATAACAAATTATAACACTAAACAAACACTAGCACTATTAGCTTTTAAGGCACTGTTGAATCAGGCAGAGGACGTGGTTTTCGTGTGCTTCGCCGGAAAACACCACTAATAGTCTTAACATCAGCTACTCGTGCTATTCCATCTAGGCCAGGATATACTTCAACAATACGACCTAATTTCCACTGTAACGGTGGTATGTTGTCTTCATGGACAATAACCAATTGATTGGGTTTTATGTTTTTGTATGAATTAGCTTTCCATTTTGATCGTTGTTGTAGGTTAGATAAATATTCTTTAGACCAACGCTGCCAATAGCCAATAGTGTTGTATAATTAACTGTTGTCTTTGAAAAGTTTTCAAACAATTAATTTTGGATAGCTGGTCCTCAATATCAGTAGATGGTATATCAGGAACTGCCATCATAGTACGTCCGATTAAAAAGTGTGCTGGGGTTAGCGCAGACAAGTCGTTAGGATCGGTGGAATATGAGACCAAGGGACGAGAGTTAACTCTTGCCTCTATTTGATAAATTACAGTTGACAGTTGTTCATATGTTAAATTCGCGTTTCCTACGACTTTAATTAAGTGACTCTTGACCGATTTTACATTTGACTCCCACAACCCTCCAAAGTTGGGAGAACGAGGAGGAATGAAAGACCACTCTATATTGTTGTTTAAGAAATAGTTTTGAATTTCGCTATTTTGTTCTATTTTCGAATATATTTTTTTAAATTCGTTATTTGCTCCAACAAAATTTGTTCCATTATCACTAAAAATCTTTTTACAAAGACCACGTCTACTAACAAAACGTTTGATACAATTTAAAAATCCTTGTGTCGTAAGATCCATAGCAATTTCTAAATGAATGGCCTTAGTAACAAAACACACAAAAACGCATAGATAAGATTTTATCAGACTTCGATTATTTGAAAAACTATTCTTAATCATTATGGGTCCTGCAAAATCTACACCTACTATTGAAAAGAGAATTGCTGGTGTAATTCGTTCTACTGGTAGAGAACCCATTATCGGTTGATTAATTCGTGAATTGTACTTAAAACAAGTATGACATTGTCTAATAATCCTTTTTACGACATTCTTGCCGTTGATTGGCCAAAATCTTTGCCTAATTGAAGCTAGTACAGTTTCACTTCCAGCGTGCAACAATGTTTTATGTTCTGTTTCAATAATTAATTTGGTTAGATGATGGTTAGACGGTAAGAGCAAGGGGTGTTTTTTATCGAAAGTTATGTGAGAATGTCTAATACGTCCTCCTACTCTTAAAAGTCCCATTTCATCTATGAATGGATTTAAAGATAAAATATTACTACATTTCGATAAATATTTACCTTGGCTTAATTTTAAAATATCAGTAAAAAACGCTACTGTCTGAACATTTTTTATTAAAGAAGTTTGAGCGGAATAAATTTCTTTAACGGTTAAACGTCCTAAACATCTGCTATTCAAATTCCTTCTTGTGTTGTATATAAATCTCTTTACATATGCAAAAATACGCAGTAATGTGGGCAAATTGGAACACTTTTTTACAATGTCAAATTCAAAATCTTCAGCGACAACTAACAAAACTAAATTTATTTTCTTTTCTTCTACATCTATTCCGGGGTTTATTTCGAATGTATTAGATGGCCATTCTTCTTCGTTTCTTTCCAAAAAACTAGGTCCAGACCACCATAAATCGCATAGAGAATTGAGTTTACTCCCCCGCGATATTAAGTCCGCTGGATTTAATTTTGATGGGACATGTCTCCAAATAGATGCATTTGCATTAGTTTGTATGTGACTTATTCGATTGGCCACAAACGTTTTTAAATTAGTTGGCTCCAAATGTATCCAATGTAAGACAATTGTGCTATCGCACCATAAATGAACACTATGAAATTCAATTTCTAATGATTCCTTTACCGTCTGTAACAAGTTTACTAACAATACAGCTCCGCATAATTCCAAACGTGGTAGCGATATTGTTTTTAATGGTGCAACTCTGGATTTGGAACACAATAATCTAGTCATTACTTCTCCATGTGCATTTATAGTTCGCAAGTAGATACAACAGCCGTATGCCTTCTCGCTAGCATCAGAAAATCCATGTAGTTGTATATTACTATAATCTGGCAGAGTTACTAACCGTGGTATTGCAATGACTGATTCTAACTTAAATTGATTTACAAAACTCTCCCATTTTGTAAATATTTCCATTGGTAAAGATTCATCCCATTCAATCTTTGACATCCATATTTCTTGCATGACTAATTTGGCTTCTAAAACAACTGGGCCGAGTAAACCTATCGGATCAAACAACCGTGCTATAGCTGCTAAAACGGATCTTTTAGTAATCTTTCCAAATACATGAAATTTGACGGAATAATCAAAACAATCTTGGCCTGAGTGCCATAACAAACCTAACGTTTTAGAACTATCTCCATCAAATACAATAAAGTCTTGTCCTGTTTCATTTGGAAGTTGTAACGGAAAATTTGACCTCCACTTATGGACAGGAAATCCATATTGGCTCAAAATGTGAGTAATGTCATGTTTAAGTTTTAGAGTATTTTCTATTGAGTTTGCACCTGTCAGCAAATCATCCATGTAGAAATCCTTTAGGATAGCTCTACTTGCATCAGGGAATTCTTTTTGGTGTTCTATAGCTGTTTGGTGCAGTGATCTAACTGCTAAGAAGGAAGCTGGGGCGGTACCATAAGTTACAGTTTTTAAAACAACACATTTCAAGGGATTTTCCGGGTTATCTCTCCAAACTATTTTCTGGTATTTATGATCTCCGGGACAAACGTTTACTTGTCGGTACATTTTTTTTATATCTCCAACTATAACAAATGCATGTGTTCGAAATTTCAAGATAATGGAAATAAGATCTCTTTGTAGAATAGGTCCTACACACAAGGTATCATTCAACGAATAACCGGTGGTAGATTGCGCTGACGCATCAAAAACTACTCGTAGTTTTGTTGTTGTTCGTTCTTCCTTTAATACTCCGTGATGTGGTAAAAAACAACCTTCTTGGTCATTTTCAACTAGATCAGTTCTAAATGCGTGATTCATTTGAATATATTCATCAATGAATTTTACATATCGCTGCTTGAAATCTGGTTCTCTTGCAAATCGCCGCTCTAAATTCAGAAACCTTTTGATAGCTAATTCTTTCGTTGTACCTAGTTCCGGCTTATCTTGCTTAAATGGTAATGCTACTTGAAGTCTACCATCTTTCTCGCGCTTAAAGTTGTTTAAAAAATGCCTTTCACAAAATTCGTCTATTGGATAAGAGTTTTTTGTTTCGAATTCATTTTCTATGTCCCAAAATTTATGTAGTTGATGACTTAAGTTATTTAAAGATGTTACATTGCACACTGGTGTTTGAATGCTGTTTAGCTTTAATCTTAAATTGCCTGCAACTACCCACCCAAGACGAGTTTTTTGAAATACAATACCTTTTATATTTGATTTAAATAAACCAATACATAAAATATCGTAATAAACTCCTACATCAAGAAGCATATCGATTTTGCCCGGAATGTTAAATGATTCGTCAGCCAACTTGATGTTGTCAGGTACTTGAATATTTTCGATTGGTGTGTGTGGTAAATTATTAGTTATTCCATCTAATAACAAGAATTCTTGAATAGAAATGTATCTTTCATCGATTGATTCGATCCTTGCCTCTAAGACGCGTTCCGCTCTGCTGTGGCTATTAGCGATTCCGCCTAAAGGTTGATCAATAGGAAATGACTTCAGATTTAATTTTTGGTACAATTCGTATGTCATAAAATTGGCCATGGAACCATTGTCTAAGAGTGCTCTACACAATACTGGTCTTCCATGCTTGTCCATTATATGAAGCTGAACAGTTGCTAATATACTTGATTTTTTATCAAATGCAGCTAAATTACAAATTGGGTTGGATGGTTCTTGTTTTCTAGGAGGGTTTAGATTTATATGCTCACTCATGGGGTTTTCATTGGAGTGACGATGGAGTAACGAATTATGACGTTTGTTGCAGAATTTGCAATTTCTTGTGGATCTACAATCTATCTGAATGTGTCCAGGTCGGAGGCAATTTTTGCAAAGATTTAATTTTTTCACTTCTTCTAACTTATCATTAAAGGACAACTTGACAAATTTTTCGCAAAGGAAATTATAGTGTGGCTGTTTACAAAATGAACATTTCAGATTATTTGCAGGTTGGGCTACATGAGTTAAAATTCTTTTGTTCTCGTTAGGGTTTGATTGTGGTTTGGTTTTGGTTTCTAATGTTTCTAATAGCAAACATCTTTCATTTAAAAACTTCTCAAATTGTTTAACAGTGGGATCTTCAATATCCTTAACTGATTCCTCGAAAGATCGTCTAGATACCGGGTCTAGTTTAGATGACAAAATATAAATCATTAAAGCATCCCAACTATTAGTAGGTAATCCTAACACGGTTAATGCTCGGAAATTCTTATTAAACTGATCGAGAAGCTTTCGCAATTGTGAGTGTGATTCAGCCTTAACAGGATTTAATTCGAATAAAGCCTTGATGTGTTTATGTTTAATCAGTCTTTTGTTTTCATACCTTTGTTTTAACAAAACATATGCAATGTTATAATTAGCATTATTGATTTCCAATGACGAAATTGCTTGTACAGCTTCTCCCTTCAAACATGACTTAAGATAGTGAAACTTTTCTACTTCACTTAATTGTGTGTTGTTGTGAATAAGAGATTCAAATATGTATATAAAATGACTCCAAACTTGATAGTCCCCATTAAATTCGGGTAACTGTATGCTAGGTAATTTGACACGACTAAAGACTTCGGGACTATTGTTAGTAGACGCCTTATTATCTATAGAGTTAGACAATTTGTGTAACTGACTATTAAGCCTTGCCTTTGCTACGCCCATGGCACTAAAATAATCATTTTCGTAGGCTTCTCGTTCGACCTCGTCTTCCAGCCCATCACTTGACATCTCTATTTTAAATTGAACTTCATTGAATTTAGACAAAAGTGGCTCATCGTGTTGGATTCGTAGCTTTAATTGATCGATATCTATATGTTCGCCTAAACGAGTTAAAAAGGTATTGAATCTAGTTAATCGCGATTTTAATATAGCACGTTTAAGTATTTTTGAGGCTACTGGACGGATTGGGTAAATCGTAACAAATAAAAATAGAGGCAACAATTAATAGGAAAAATAAGACTTATCTGCGGTTAACCAGTCAGCGTGTGGATCAGAGGTGTGGGTGAATTGGCTATTTCTTTGGCGATGTAGAAGAGCTTCGGAGTCGGAGTGTATAGAAGGGATTCGACCAGTTGATATTCGGCGTCAGACTTGACAGGAGGGATTTGACAGATGTAGAGTATCCGGTACAGGCAATGGCGTTGACAGGATGGTGTACTGGGTACTGGCTACTTCTTATCGGGCTACTACGTATGGGTCTGCTACTTCTTCTGTTGATGGGAATACTGCTTTCTATGGGGTTACTTCTGCTGATTATCCGCTGTCCAATAATCCGGCTCGACGGACCATATGTTTGGGTATAAACCGCTTAATTCGATTTTTAGATAAGTAAAAATACTGAGACTCTTTTTGCAGTCTTTACTTCAGAATTAATAATAATCAATATTACAAAACAATGCGTTGTTATGGTATTTCTTGGTCATGGTAACGTACGGGTAACTAGCTCTAAGTAACTAACATACTGATTTTACAAGAACGTTTCAATCAAAAGTTATGCTGCTTTATGTTTGGCTATGCAACATTTTTGATAATATCGGGTCAATTTAATGGGAAATGAAAGGTGTATTAAAATTAATGAGTAATGACATTTGTCTTGTTTTAGTACAAAAGGGCACTAGAGATGTTATATCATCATATACAGGGTGATTTTTTTTATTATACAGGCTGAAATATTTAAACAATGTTTTTTATTGTTTTTAGTAAAAACCAGTGGAATATGACGTTTGTGGCAAAACATTGCAACGGCAAGAGAAATCTAACTGTGTACTTCTGTGTGAGTTATCTTTAAAGATCGTGGAGAAACCATTGGTCTTGTTATGGGCGGCATGTTTGAATTTATCATTTTAGGTGGTCTTTTCGTCAATTTTATTTATGATGTATCACACTTGTTGTTTAGATGTAAATTTTAGACGTACTTGTTCTTGTTCTTTTGTTTGTTTTTGCTAAGTTTGAATCGGAGCTGGAATCAACGTTTTTTTGAGTATGTCACATCACTTCAAACCAAGTCTTCTTTTTTATTTTTAGGTCATGTTTAAATAAAGGGCACTTCCAACATCAGCCTGAAGCCAGCCTGAATACATTGTGTTGTTCGCTTTTTTAGATATTTTTTATTTAAGATGTAACTTTTACATGAAAAACGAACAGCAAAGACCTGACCGTCAGACAAGTGAAAGCAAACTGCCATACTTTTAGTTCAATAAAAAGCGATGTTGATTTTAGTTCCAAATCACTGCAAAAGCAAAATTTGTTGTTTTTGTTGCAAAAACATAAAAAATTCTAAAAAAATCTACAGCCCAATAATTGTAGTACAACATGGAAAACAGGTGAGAAAAATCCTTCAAAATATTCAAAATCGAACATGGCGCCAATAAGAAAACTAAACGTTGGCCATAGTTTCTCCACTCTCTTGGCCAAGTTCGCAATTGGCCTTTCGTTCGTATGCAATGGAATCATTTTTTTTATCTATGCAATCGTCCAATTCAACTGTTTTTTTGAGTAAAAAAAAACGATGTTTCAAAATTTCACCCTGTATACTAAAAAAACGCCCTGTATACAATGCTATAAAATCTCTACTGTTCCTTTTGACCAAAAGAAAACAAATGTCATTACCAACTTATTTCATTACGCCTTTCATTTCACATTAAATTGAAATGTTGCATAGCCATACATAAAGCAACATTACATTGGATTAAAACGTTCAATTATTGCAAATATGGTATGTTTTCAATCTTCATAATATAAGCAATTAGCTTATCAAAGAAATGCTTGAATTTACTTAATATCTTTGGAAATATGAGCAATTGAAAATTTGTACCGTTTTTTTGCCTACAGTGTATATTATAATATTTAGTTACTTATCCAGAAGTGCGCAGTGAGGTGTAAATTAGGTATATAAAGGAGATTTCTTTGGTAGGTCTTCAGTATTCAGTTAGTTCTAAAGAAGCGAGCAACATGGTTCACAAAACGTCAACATTTACGAACCTTGACACACGGCATAACCCGGAAGAAATTTATTTCTATAGGAATCTGGCCGTGAAAGCTTACGTACTTACTGAATGTTTATTTGAAATTTGTAAATAAATGTCCAAATGTATACAAAATGGTGCGATACAAACGGGATGTAAATTTTAAATAAGTTCTTTTAAAATCTCGTTCATTTCATAATATACAAATTGTAAACTTTAACTGACAATAAATTCTTTGACACAAATACCAAGAAAATTCATTTTTACCCACCAAGAAAATTTCTTTGCCTTTTTTGAAACAACAGATTTGTTTAAAAAATGGCAAAGATTCATTTAAATTAAACAATATTTTCTGTGTCCTTATTTGTGTACACACTTTATGTATACTTATTGGTTATTTATACAGTCCTGCTCCCGTCTCGCCTGTTTCCTTGCCTGCCCCTCCCAGTCATTCATTTCCATTGTTTTGCATTAATCAGGCATAATCGGACATTTCCGCTCATGAAGGGTAGTGTTGAACAAATCTCTATAAAAATTATATTTCAACTTTTTGTGTTTTAAAAAGTTAGCTTTCACTTATCAAATCCCGTCACATGTGTTATTCAGTCTCAAATTAACGTTTAAGACGGATTTGTCACGGGAGAAAGTTAGTGTGATAGTACCGTACTTGTCGGACAATTTGAGTCCCCTAAGGGGGTGCCATTGCAGATAACGTAACCCATATAAATTAACTATATATTTCACCGTCATCAATTACAGATGAAATCGCATCCCCAAACGCACGATAACTTTTTGCATTCCAGATGGATTTCAATGGAACTTAGTAGAGCAGAAATGTGATGGAGGACCGGCGCAAGTTCGGAGTAGCATCCGTATTCTGTAAGGATCTCTTTTCCCTAATTTCATTTTGTAAATTACATCGATCCCACTATACACCCGAAATTTCAGAGAAGTAATTCATTTCATTTAGAAAATTACGCATTATGTCGTATTAAAATGTCAGTCCCTCAAAATATAACATTATTCAATCAAGAAAACATCCCATTTTAGAAACCCTATTTACTTTTACGCGTTTCTTTTATTAATGTTATACCTATTACAAGTATCGTTCATACAGACTAAATAAAAAAATCTGATGTGGCCAGGCACATGACTTTATCATACTATATATAAAATTAATGCTGCATGCGATTCTATTAACCATTAACACAAATATATTAATTCAATTAAAATTTACCCGCCAGTGAGTGAATAGCTTGGCGGGTATATTTTTAAAAACAAATAACGATAAAACAATAAAACTGCTTTACTAAAATATTTAAAACAACGTAAAACGTTTTGATCTAAATATTATTGAATAAAACATGGACACACACAGCACGCACACGCAGCTACCGCCACCGCCTTCGCCGTGTCCTTCGTTGATCGGGCTCAACGTCATCTTCATCGCTGACGTCCCGCTCAGCATCTATTTGCAGAGGTCCTGCATCCGCTTTGCCTTCGTGCTTGTCCCCAGGCTGGTCAGGTGGTTCCGGTGCAGAGCTATTGTCAAAACATCACCGTATGACACTGTCTGTCATTAGTTCTGTCACAGTTCTGTCATTAGAATTAAAATCCTGGCTACCTCGTTTTAATGCCGACACGACCGATCTCAATTTGAATCTGCTCCTGCAGGCAAACTCTTAATTTTACCAAAAAATGTCATAGACATAAATTATGCAAAATTTCCTTGAGTTTAATTTATTATTTAACTATTTTGACGAAATTACAGAAATGGCGGCTCATTTGCAAAATCCTTGAAAAGTGCTTGGAGGAAACATCCAGTTCCTTTGGACCCTTTTGAGCCAAAAGCTTTTCAGCTCTAAGTTTGGTCATGAAACTGCTAAATATGAAGTTTCGTCCCGATACCTTTAGCAGTTTTTCCGGAATCGTCGCCACAAAAATCGGGTACACACACAAACACACACACACATACACACACACACACACAGACTTTTTTTATACCTTGGTCAAATATGTTCAGGGGACCCAAAAGGACATATTTCCGCTAACAACTCAAAAATTTTTTTCGGCACGATTACAATACTTTATAATACTACGTATGATAAAGTAAAAATCTGATGTACCCAGACACACTACTTTATTATACTATACAGCAGTGTCAAGTTTGTCAAAGTCTGATGTTTTGACAGTACTGTCAATACAATCAAAACATCTGTAAAATCCTAGCTAACCAGTTTTAATACAGTACGAGCGATCTCTATGAAATAGAGACCATTATTCAGAATTTCGTTTACTTTAATTTATTATTTACTATTTTGACGAAATTACAGACCTGGCGGCTCATTTCCAAAATCATTGGTAAATGCTAAGAGTGAACCTCCAGTTCCTTTGGACCCTTTTGAACAAAAAGCTTTTCCGCTCTAAGTTTGGTCATGAAACTTCTAAATATGAAGTCTCGTCTCGATACGTTTAGTAGTTTCTCCGGAATCGTCGCCACAAAAAAGGGTACACACACACACACACACACACAGAAATTTTTTTTGTATCTTGGTCAAATATGTTCAGGGGACCCAAAAGGACATATTTCCGCTACAATATCAATATACGAATATAGGACCGAGGGGAAGTTACCCCTAAAAGTTATCCATAATTTTTCAACCGATTTCAATAAACGATACATTTTTGAAAAGCTCACAACATGCTGAGTCTACAGTAGTTATAGCAACAGGATCAAATCATAATTATTACCTTAAAAATCGAAAAGAAGTAAGATTTTTACTTTATCATACGCAGTATGTAAAGTATTAATATAAAATTTTTTGAGATTTTAGCGGAAATATGTCTTTTTGGATCCCCCGAACATTTTTGACCAAGGTACAAAAAATGTCTGTGTGTGTGTGTGTGTGTGTGTGTGTGTGTATGTGTGTGTGTATGTGTGTGTGTATGTGTGTGTGTGTGTGTGTGTACCCGTTTTTGTGGCGACGATTCTGGAGAAACTACTAAAGGTATCGGGACGAAACTTCATATTTAGAAGTTTCATAACCAAACTTAGAGCTGAAAAGCTTTCTGTTGAAAAGGGTCCAAAGGAACGGATGGTTTACTCATAGCATTTTTCGAAGATTTTGCAAATGAGCCGCTATTTGTGTAATGTCGTCAAAATAGTTAAATAATAAATTAAAGGAGAGGAATTTTTCTATAATTTATGTATATGACATTTTTTGGGAGAATTTATAGTTTAGCTGCATGAGCAAATTCTATTTCATCGAGATCGGTCGTACTGCTTTAAAACTAGTAGCCAGGATATGTCAGATTTTTTGATTCTAATGACAGTAGCTAGTGTCAAACGCTAATGTTTTGAAAATACTACTGTCAATATAGGCTGCGTTCGGATATTGAACACCGTTACACTTTTTACACCCAATAACACGTAAGTGTCATTTGGACGGTGTACCCGGTGTCTTTAATCGAGATATCTGTCTAGTTCTACTAGGTTTATTTTAATGCAGACATAGCCGACCTCGATCAAATAGAATCTCATGCAGCTAAACTATTAATTTTATATATAGTATGATAAAGTCATGTGCCTGGCCACATCAGATTTTTTTTCATAACTCTGCACATTTGTCAAACCTCATAACTTCGCAAATAGTTGACGCTGACTTTGATCATTTGGTCAATATTTATTTTGATTTCCTTGCCTCTAACAACATTTGTACGCTACAATTTCAACCAAATATCAAGTATTTGCGTCATTGTAATCGGAAAAATGTGTTCTATCAAATAATCAAGGTGTGACCATTGGGTACCCGTGAAAAAATGACTCACTGGCCAAAAACCAATTAAATCACGCTAGAAGGCGCCAGTAATGCAATGTCGGTCAAAATCGATTTAGTTAGTGTTTATTTGACAATTTTCGACTATTTTCACCAATTCCTAGCCACCTAGATTATTACACAAAAAAGTTATTTTTGCGCTGGCTTGGTGATAAAAATTGACGATCGAAATGTTTTTGTGTTCAGACATGTCATCCTGATTGAAAACATCATACAAAGAATATAGGGTGCCATTTAAAATTTCAATGATGCCGTCATTTCAGGAAAAACCGGAAGTCATATTAACCTCAAAAGGATTCCAAAGAATGGCATTTTTTTGTCTATTAACACTTTCCCAAATTTCATTCGACCAGCTGTATAAAAAAAACACGGGAGAACCTATGGCGTCGGTATATAACACTGAGACAAAATATTATTTGCATGAGTTGGGAGAGCTGAGCCGTCCCACTTCGGTAAATTCGTTCAAATGGCCTGCTGCCAAACTGGGGCGGTTTGCTGACTGAACTAAGGTACAAGCAATTCCGTGCCCTGTGTCTCGTTAAATTCGAACGGTTCGGTCATCTGATCCGTCCGTACAAAAGTCGTTCATTTTGAACGGATCATTTTAGTGTGCCGGTTTAGTTTAAACGGGTCTGATTTAATGTCTTTTATTAGTTAGAAAAGAATAGACGTTACAAAGCACAACGTACACAGTCTCTATTTCTTGTAATAATATATAATGTATTCTTGCAACTCCATCTCTCTTGCTTCACCTCGGGGTCAGACGTCCTTCCTCGGGCTAATGGAATTGAGGGATTGGGTGTCTTCTTCAATCTGTTATATTCTATCTTCAATTGAAAGTTCTTTATTTTTCTCTTAAATGTATGTACTGGGAGGTTCTTGATGTGCTGTGATAGTTTGTTGTATGTTTTTATTGTCTCGGTCAGTAGTGTTTGGATGTATATCGTATTTCCCTACTTGTATGTTCTTATGTAGCTGTGCATTCTTGTTCCGTATCTGTGGATGTCGTTGTTCATGTTGAGTTTGACATTGTTTTTTCTCTCTTTCCTCTTCAGTTTGTGCAGTAGTGTGAGATTATCTAGTGCAATTCTTTTTTTTACATTTAGTTGGTCTGTGATCCCGAAAATTGGCGCACGAGTTGTTTTGGGCACGACAAGCGTAGCGAGGAGTGCCCAAATGGAACAAGTGCGCCAATACGTCTTATAAAACGAGTGTTATATACTATTTTTTCTACTTTGCGACATTAATTTTACATAAATTTCGAAAATTGCGGTTGTCATCTTATAATCTAGAGTAGTTTTATCTTCAACAGTTGGGAGTTGTGGTAAAATTCACAAGACGAGCAAATAGCGGTTGATATGGCAGCATTATTTGACACTTGACGTCAATATCATTAATCTTGGAAAACAACAAATTACTAAAAGTTTGTGATCTAGTGATTTCATTATGAGACTGAAAGCGGTTTCGTTATGAGTTTATAACGAACGCAAATGAACAGTATATTATCGATTTTGATATGTATTCATCAATCTCAAATTTCACTAAGTATGGATATAAATGAACAAATTGCGAGGGCCCTGCAAAAATAAGCGTTGAAAAATAAGGACCACCGTAATGTGCGTAGGCGTTCTCAATATGTACCTATTTCTTTCTTTGCTATGAACACAAAAATAATCTCACGTTTGCCTAAAAGTGCTATATTTGTTGCATGACTCTGCCTAAACTTAGAACTAACTAGAACTTAACTAAAAAAAATAATTAAAAACCAGTTTAAGTTATATTTGGTGAGCGAAGAAATTTTGATAGGCACGATAACTTTATGCTTTCCTACTATTCTCAATGTTTTCTTTACCTAAAACTGAAATCGATATTAGGGTTGTGAAAGCGACCAAAACTGCGGCTATGTCGTCGTTTTTTTGGCGATAGACCTTTTTCTCTAATTACATTCTGCAAATTACTTCTGACCGTTTCTGAGCCACGTTTCTTGCACCCTTTACTTGGTCCAGCCGCCCGCGCTTTTAATTAATCGGATTTTGCCATTTCAACGTTAAAATGTTTTAGTGACGTCGTCGGCAAGCAGTTTCTAAATATCCAAGACAGTAGCACAGACGATAGTGGTTATTAGTTTTTCCGCAATTTTAGCTAGTGTGGTGTTGGCTGACACAAACTTAAGTATTGACGATGTTATGAACATTCCAAAAAATCAACAATGTTGATGAGTTCTAGAGGGTGTTTGTCATGACTCATGAGACACAACCCGGATGTGGATACGAACATGTCTGTGACCAGGCAAATATGCTAACACTATTTATAATCGAATTAACAGCGTTTATCTGTAAGGTTTGACTTACAACTTTTCATTGATTGGATTAGCAAGTTGGTAACCATGCCAAAAAGGCTTGCATAGCACAAGAATATATTAGCCACCATGACAACGAGCGCAACTTCTCGTACATGAGGGGAAGCACACAGGTAGAGGTAACCGTGGTAGTTGTGGATTTTTTTTTTATTATGGAAATTATTGTCGCGATTATCGTTCAAGCTTCGGAGCCAGTGTATGAAATAGAGAAACACGTCGACCATAATTTAGATCTATTAAACTATTGGAATTACATACCTTGTTTGTACATCTACAATTTCTTGTTTTCTGCTGGAACAATCTAAATACGATTACTAGAAATGGTTTTATTGTCCCTCGTCACCCATTTTCGATGATCGACTGTGGGCCAGTACATGATGATAAAACTGTATTATATTTTAAAATCCGACTTGACGAAACGAGAAAGTTTTTTTGACATTTCATAATACCTACGAGGTCTACAACAAATAAATTTTTGTTGTAGTCATTTCATACGATCATTCTAGTAGGCCAAACTACTAATTCTATCGATGTGTTGTTACAGCCCATAGAAAATTCTGAAAAAGAACACGTTTTTTAGTTTTTGGTTCAGTATTTAATGAATTTTATTTGGTAGATGTGGATTACGGTCTACTGGCCCCAATTTTAGTAAATTTATTTTAATGGTCCCACAAAATCATTGCGCTGGATAGGCATTTTGGATAGGCCCTTTTAGTAAACAAGTCCATCAGGTCCATCAGGCCTGAATTTTCATGATTCATTTTGTGTAAAACTATTATTTTCCGGAGTCTATATTAAAAAACCGTTCAACAAATTAATAAAATGCCCATTTAAAATAATTAAGTTAACCTTATTTTCATCGATTGCAGCGCCATCTGCAATGAAACTGATATCGCCATCTCGTTTCCCCCTTTGCGTCCTATAAGTTTATTTAAGACACTTTTGTCGTGCCATGCATATTTCTCGAGATATTTAGGAGTCTCAAGTTAAGATGACCACCCGGTATATAATCTATACCTATATACCCTTTATTACAGTGGAAATAACAGCATGAATTGTTATTGAACGACACGAAATTACAACGTTGCGCCATGATTAATATCCACACAATTTATCAAGTCCATACATTCGGCTGGATAAAATGACATTTGTCGGATAAAAATTGACCTACATATGAACAGAGCTCGCTCGCGTTTGCTCGTTTATTCGGATACAGTACTATGCTATATACCTATGCAAATTAAATTATGGCCGTTAATTGACTCTGACATTATGCAATTAAATCAACATGTTGAATATTGTTGTAGTAAGCGGTTACCACCAACAATTTTTATAAAGTGCAAGATAATTATTTATAGGTGGTAAGCAGGGTGGTAAATCAAATGACATGGGGAATGATGCAGATATTATTATTTCATGACATTTGTCACAACACTTGTACTTCAAATGTTAAATGATGTTATAAATAAAATGTTTTCGGATTCTGTTTTTTGGTCAGAATGTAATTAACCATTTTACCAAATTTAGACATACATAGAAATCTATATGCTGAACTTCAAACTCCAATAAATTGGTTTGTATACCGACGCGCAATTGGGTTCACTAACCAGGGCATCTATTTTATATGTTTTATATCTACCGTGCCCTGCACTAACTTGGACAAATCGGAAAAAACATTATTAACTTTTCAGAAAATTTTTTCTTCATAAAAGATTCTGAATTGTCTTAAACCTAAAATGCAAATAGAATGTAATTGTAAATCTGCTGGCTTGTACCGGGTGTTACCAAAGCTATTAAAAGCTCTTGAGAGTAATGTACCTTCATGTTCAAAGCTATGCAAAAAAACAGGTTGGAAACAGTTTTTTTTTGTGGCGAACTAGACTTTGTTGTGTGACATTGTTACAATGGTATTTATACGTTACTGGTAGTCCTAATGAGATTGTCATAAAAAATTAACAAATAACTGCTTATAAACTAGTTTTAACAAATCAATAATTGCTTTAAAGATTTTTAAGTGCATAGTAATTTACAAACAATTTTTTTGTACCACTTTTTGATGATTTTATTATTCACTCAGTTTTCTAACTTATGTTAAAATGTAAAGTTTCAGACTAGGTATAATAAAAGATTCTTCATAAAAGATTCTGGATTGTCTTAAACCTAAAATGCAAATAGAATGTAATTGTAAATCTGCTTCCTTCTACCGGGTGTTACCAAAGCTATTAAAAGCTCTTGAGAGTAATGTACCTTCATGTTCAAAGCTATGCAAAAAAACAGGTTGCAAACAGTTTTTTTTTTTTTGCGAACTAGACATTGCTGTGTGACATTGTTACAATGGTATTTATACGTAGTCGTAATGAGGTGGTCATAAAAAGATAACAAATAACTGCTTATAAACTGGTTTTAACAAATCAATAATTGCTTTAAAGATTTTTAAGTGCATAATAATTTACAAACAATTTTTTTGTACCAGTTTTTGATGATTTTATTATTCAGTCAGTTCACTCAGTTTTCTAACTTATGTTAAAATGTAAAGTTTCAGAATAGGTATAATAGGTGTAAGAATAGGGGGTAAGAATAAGGGTCCGATCAAAAAATATGCAGCTATCCGATCGGCACTCCCTGTCGCCATATTTCATTTCCGGCCCAGATTTCCGGTCGGCACTTCCGGTCGCCAATTCATTATTTCTGGTTCAGATTTCCGGTCGGCACTTCCGGTTGGGACTTCCGGTCGTCATTTTTCATTTCCGGTCAACACCCCTAATTTTCCCGCGCAACCGTTTCCCCGTAACTTCAGACAGGGCGAACCCCAACAATTTCCTGCTATAACCTAACCACAAAACTTATATGGCGCCAAAGTGACCTTGTCCACTCTGGAGTTTGGAGACTACGTTCAAGACTTGGATAACGTCATAACTACAGCTTTACTGCGCAGCATCTTCTAAATTTTGTCATTTGAGGTTAGATTATCCCGTCAGCTGATGAAACAAGCGAGAAACGTTGATCCTCCGAGACCCTCATTTGAGCCTCATTTGACCCTGCGATACCCTCATTTGACCCTCCGAGACCCTCATTTGCCCCTCCATATACCCTCTTACCGGCTCCAATTATCTTCTTAGCGCCCCCAATTATTACTATAGCGCCTCAAATTATCATCGTAGCGCCTCCAATTATTATTTTAGCGCCTCCAGTTATCCTCCCCAATTATTATTTTAGCGCCGCCATATGACCTCTTAGCGCCTCCAATTATCTTCTTAGCGCCGCCATATAGCTCCATGTATCTTGTTAGCTCCTCAAATTATCATAATAGCGCCTCCAATTATTATTTTAGCGCCTACAATTATCATTTTAGCGCCTCCATATATCCTCTTAACGCCTCCATATACCCTCTTAGCGCCTCCAATACCCTCCAAATATTACGGTATATATTCATAAGGACTGTATTAAGTTCATGAAGTTCAGCAAGCTGATAACAGGTTTTGGAATACACATTCACGCCACTTTTGCACATTCGCAGTAATTGAACCGATTGTGCACCAACATCTTGGCACCACTGTCCGGCTAGCCTTACAAAAACTGAAGCTACGCAGTAGGACTATTGCAAAAAGATTACATTGAGTGGGAGTTCGCTAATGTTCAGTAATACATACAACACCAGGAAGTTCATGCAAGGAGTGTAGAAATGTGTATAATTCAATTATTTTATGTCTTATTGTCTTATTTACTTGGAAAATATTAATAATCAGATCCTTCTTTTTGGCAAGATGCTTTCTAAAAAGGATTTATGCATGTGCGCTCCACAGGTATTTGGGTTCTTAACGATATCTACCAGATCTAAGTGCACTGAAATTTTAAATGAATAGTAATCGTCAGGATGCTTTGACATCACTTTGTAGCATCTGACGCGGGTCATTTCTTTGGATTCTAAGAATTGGAATACCTTGTTTTTGAAGTTCATACTATAATCGATTTATGTGGAAGTCGGTGTATCTAATACTTGCTTGAATTGATATATTCAAAGCGGCCGTAGATTGGTCTCTTCAACGCTCCTAGCGGTTTGTGCGTCAGTGATGATTAAGAACCTTACGAATTGAAATGGCTGCCAAATGTACAATTTGATACGTCAATCAATGGCATTAAAACTAAAACCAACTGATATCAACAATTAATAATCTGGGTTGCTTATATACCTTTGTCAATAATTCCATGCCACAAGCTCGCACAAAAATTTCAGATATTTGTTTACATGGCTCCATGTGCCACCCCTTACTCGCCCCTAATCCGACAAGCAAAAACACAACAAACGAATTACGCTGCCGAGCCGTGCCGCATATTGAATTTAAAACGCATTTGTTACGAACGACACCCTCCTAATCGAACCGTACGCTCATTTTTCATTTTCTGGAACAGCCGAGCGCACAAACATGAAACACGACCCAAATTATATTGAGGATCTCATGCTGTTCGCTCGCGATTATCTGCAATTGCAACAATAATATCGGTACCGTAAAACGGGGTGAGATCAAAGAGATATTTTGGAAATGGTAAACGTTAGATTACCGTAATTTGCCATGCTTCAACTACTGGTTTTTAGATAAATGACGATCCTCTGATTTCTACGCGGGAAGTAGCCTCTAATTTGGAATTTCCGCAAACACGAGTTTGGAGAGCATTACCAACAAAGAAATTGAAACCGTAGAAAGCCCCCACAAGTCAAACTTTGCAGTTGTACGAAATTATTTGAATCAACAATTTCCAAATCACAAACCACTCTCGTTAGTCCGGCGCCGGCTGTCTGTAACCAAGCACCAGTTGGGTAGTGTTTTTGAGAAGTGTTTTTGATATTAAACCATTGTTTCACAAAATAATGCCAACATGTTATACATTGCGGAAATGAGAAAAAACACGACTATCGGAAAATGCCAAAATTCAACATGGCGCCCATAAGAAAAACAAAAGTTGGCCATGGTGACGCCGCCATCTTTGATGTTATTTCAAATTAAAAAATAACACTGCAATCCTTGTTAAAAAAATCGCGAATGTTTTTGTTTCAAATGTCTAGCTACGTTTTGTTTCGTTTTGTTCAGTTTATTGCGGATATCTTTAAAATGAAAAATGATAGCTAAAATTTCTTTTCAGATAATTGATCAGCACAAAAATACTAAACTTTGCCAAATTTAAACATAAGCTCTATCTCCTCTAATAAGCGAGATCTCCATGGTGAGCCTCGAAATTGAATCACCCGGTATATAAAAGAATTTACTGTCGGAGAATGTATTTAAAAAAACGTTTACAATCTATGTTCTTATGGCTTGTTTGCTTCCAGGGAACGTGTTTGTGATAGCGGCCATACTTCTCGAAAGGAATCTGCAGAACGTGGCCAACTACCTTATATTGTCACTGGCGGTGGCGGATCTACTAGTCGCCTGTCTCGTAATGCCCCTGGGGGCAGTTTACGAGATCAGTGACGAATGGACGCTGGGTCCAGAGCTCTGTGATATGTGGACGATCAGCGACGTCCTATGTTGTACAGCTTCCATACTTCATCTAGTAGCCATAGCATTAGACAGGTAAGGCTTGCCTTCTAATAATAGTAAATTAATTTCATGTCATACTTGTGTGTAGAAACTATTCTGAATTACCATGGATAAACAGAAACGTGGATATTGTGTAGATCATTAATAATAATTTATTATTGAATCTTGCCAAACGCTCTTACCTTTAATGCTTAATTTATTTTAATGTTACACTTCCCTGTAATTTAATTTAATCACGTCTTACATGTACCATGATCTTGGGGGTTAGTAATACCAAAATTTCTAATGCTATTTTCCGAACATCCGAATATTGATAATAAATTGTAATTTCCTAATACCGACATAAGCGTAGACAAAAAGTAACTCTCCGTTGTATGCGCACTGTTTCCCACCAGTCTTAAGGCGGCAATTTAGTACCACAAAACGCAATTCGAGACGTAACGCATGCCGTACCGGAAGAAAAAAATGTCTTTAGAATGCCGCAAGGATCTCAAATACACTTAGCGCCATATATCAAAGACGTATATACACAGGTACAAGCTGACGCAAGTGCACATATCCTCACACTTCAGTATTATTGTTGGCTGTACTACACCAAGCGTACTAAGTAGCAGTGAATATAAAAATTACGGTCGATGGATTTGTTGTAGCAATAATATTCTGCTCTTAGTGACCAAGTATAGTGGCACAAGAACGCAATCCGTAACGTGCCGTACCGCATGCCGTTCCGGACGACGAAATTAGTATTTATGGTGCCGCAATGATTTCAAACAAATTGAGCGCCATCTAGCGGAGAAGTATATACACAACGGCACATAACCTCACATGTCAGTGTTATTGTTGATCGTATTAATCAGTGGTAGATCGTGGTAGATATAATAAATTATGGACGCAGGGCTTGTTGCAGCAACAATTCATTCTGAAGTGGTTCTCGTTCTGAGTTCTCGTTGCCACAAACTATCAAAATGCTATCAGTTAACCTACAACTTATGGAAACTGCTATTCACTCGCCGGTACACGTACAGATGGCGCCATACACGCGCACACGCCGGAAAACGTAAGACATAACACGCAGGAGATGAAATTCGTTGCGGTCGAAAACGAACTTTACGGTTTACGGAGCGTCACTATAATCGCGGAGTGGAAATTATGTAGATTCACGTCACTATACTTGGTCCTTTAATGTTAACGCGCTAGGAGCGTACGCCCAGATGGCGTCTGTGATCGTACCTTTGCGCTTGCGCCGGCCAACGTAACGCCAACGCAAGAGTTGAAATTCACTACGATCGAGAACGACCTTGACGGTTTGTACGGACTATACTTGTAAATTAGGAATTATGTACACATTCATCTTTTTACCTACGACCGTATATGTAAATGTCCCTTACGTCACGGACTGCTTAGCTCGTATTTCGCCTATAACATACGTGTGCCTTTGGCTGTGCGTTTGTGTTTTTAACGCACGACATAATGTCATAATGACAGATGTCGCGCGAATATTTTGATTATTTATTTGTCATTTTTGATACAATTTATATTTATAGAAATTTTCGGTCGTAAGTAAGTGCAATACTCGAGCTGTAACATATTATTACTAGCACGTGATAATTTATGTTGAATTTGTACTGGAATTTTCGATCGACACTTCAGACAAAGTTCTCCATAGTTGCAATAGATGTCGCGCGAATACATTGATTGGTTAACCGTCAAATATTCTTACCTGAATTTGTTTGTCATTTTTGATACAATTTATTGAAATTGTCGGTCGTAGGTAAAGTTATGTACAATACTCGAGCTTTAACGCATATTACATACTCGTGGAAAATAACAAAACTCGCCGCGAAGCGGCTCGTATGTTAAATTTCCACTCGTACGTAATATGCTAGTTACAGCTCTTGTAATGTAATATACTATTACCTACGACCGTATGTGTAAACGTCCCTTACGTCACGGACTGTTTAGCTCGTATATCGCTTATAACAAACGTGTGCTTTTGGCTGTGCGTTTGTGTTTTTAACGCACTGCATAATGTCATAATGACAGATGTCGCGCGAATATTTTGATTATTTATTTGTCATTTTTGATACAATTTATATTCAATTTTCGGTCGTAGGTAAGTGCAATACTCGAACTGTAACATATAATACATGCACGTGATAATTTATGTTGAATTTGTATTGGAATTTTCGGTCGACATTTCAGACAAAGTTGTCCGTAGTTGCAATAGATGTCGAGTGAATACATTGATTGGTTAACCGTGAAATATCCTTACTTGTATTTATTTGTCATTTTTGATAGAATTTATTGAAATTGTCGGTCGTAGGTAAATTTATGTACAATACTCGAGCTGTAACGCATATTACCCCGTCTTGACGTTTGTGACTGAAGACGGGGTAAAACCCGAAACTAGTATCGCAAGATAGCTATTAAATAAATATTTTCACCGAGATTCCACAATATTTTAATTTATTTATATACCACCCGGTGAACATGGAGTTATACCTAGCTAATATGCATATTACGTACTCGTGGAAAATAACAAAACTCGCCGCTTTGCGGCTCGTATGTTAACTTTCCACTCGTACGTAATATGCTACATACAGTTCTTGTAGTGTAATATACTATTAAGTCAGGTCTACGTTAAGTCGCAACGGATACGTTTGTCGCGGTTGGAATGCGGAGTTAACCAGTGCGTATATGATACCGACAACGATAAACGTATCCGTTGCGACTTAATGTTTGAGTTGCGTTTATAATAATAATAATCTTTATTTGTCATTGATCCATGCAGATATAGACAATTGTCAGTATACAAAATAATCATAAAATAAGTATAAATCAGTACAAATCAGAGCAGAATATCAAAAGGAAAACTACAAATTAAAATTAGTTGGAGCAAGTGTAGTCGTCAATATTATAAAATTCCCCTTCCAACAGATACGCGCACAGCGCCCTACTGAATTGTTTTTGACTCTCAATACGCATTAAATCCGAAGGCAATGCGTTGTAAACTCTGATCATCTTATATAAATATAATGGCCCGGCTAGACGCGAAGAATTACGGATCTGAAGTGAGCCGGATATGTCACCGTTTGTTACGAACTTATTGAAATTTCCTCTACAAAATAATAAGAGGCCGTAAATGTACAAGAAAGGCAATGTTAGGAAATTCAATGCTTTAAAATGTCCCTTAAGAGATTCACGATGGTCCAGGCGTTGCACACATCTAACGAATCGTTTCTGCAACCTAAAGAGTTTATGTCACTATTCAGGCTAGGCAAAAGCATGACAGTCTGTAAAGGACTCTACAACAGAGGCGGTACGATCGTCCAACGGCATAGTCACTGGCACTAGTAACTCAAGTGACCTCGCCTACTTCGCCGCGCTAAAATGTGACTTCATATCAGTGATGCGTTAATATGGTTTATAAGTATAGCCAAGCTAGATTTAAATACATATGATATTTCGAAAAGGTTAGCGAAACAGTAATTGGCATTAATAAATGTAACGACTCTACAAGTAATTAATTTCAAACTAACGCATTTTAGCGCGGCGAAGTAGGCAAGCCTCTTCAGTGCCAGCATATTACAGTATTACCACATTATACTGCGCTTGCCTTATAACGCGAATCTCTCGGTTCCAAGAATGTGAGACGGTGATATACATTACGTGTTTTGATGCATACAGTTGTATATATGAGTGCCAGTGGTAGTTCTACTTTAACAACTATTACTAGAGTTCTAAGAGAGGTAGACTACATAGCAAATATCTATATATCTGAGACAGATATAGGTACTACTTTCTCAGCACTTTATTAATAGTGATTACTAATAAAAAAATACCATACCACCAGCACGATGACATGTACACTTTTTTGTTTTCGCGATTTTCATTTTTGTAGATATGGATTTAGTAAATGACTATCTAATACACTTAAAATTGGTTAAACTAGTGCGCAGTTACATTTAAATTAAAGTGTCCTATTTTTCCACATGTATATGGAGAGCATTTTTTGTGGGTCTACGGCTCACATGATTTAAGTTATGTAATTTTCACTATTATTTGATATTTAAAAACTGTTTACAAAATGTTTACCAAAAATGTCAAATGAAATGTAGTTAACTTTGTGTTCTGTGCTATTCAAAAGGGATCTAGAAAATCCGAACATATTCATCGGATTCCAAGGCACTCCGCTAAGTAGCTTCTGTTCATTATCAGTATCGTTTTAAAGTAGAGTTCAGATACATGAAGTTTAGCCGGACAAAATGCGTATCTATCGCATAGCACAAACGGCACAGCATCCTGCATCACGTCATTAATCCGACAACCATATTTCCAAGCCTAGCTCACTGATTAAAAAACAAATAAACTCCACATTTGCGTTTGCCATTATCCTGTGGTGATTATTCCAAACTCGAACCTGATTGTTAAATTCAATTTCCCAATCTTCAATGTTCCATGCATTAGTATTCAATTCACACCCAAATCATTCCTCTCTTACTATCTACTGAAGTTATAATTTAGCTCCGGCGCATCCACCATTTCAACAATTACTTACTTTTTCGGCCTATGTTGCTGAATAAAATTATATTATTCTTATATTGTTAACGCATTCATTCTAGAAACCATGTAACAATAATATGGTTAATAATTACACCTACTGCTAATGTACAACATCTGTAATAACTTAAACGCGATACTCCACTGAAAATTGCACGTCTCTTCGCAATCAATAAATCATGATAAATGCGTGCGAATGGGTTGTGGTGTCGGCCTAAATATGCACACAGCCGCCGCCAAAGTTCGCCCCTTGCCTGTTTAATGTTTGAAAGCTTTCGTGTACGACTCACAAACATCCCCAAGCTCTCTCCCTACAAAATTCGCAACGCTGTAAAGGTTTTGTGTAGGTTTCCTTCATCGGCATAACAGCACAAATTTTTCAAAATTTCGGTTAACGCTGCACCATATCCCCGCAAAGAGAGTACCTTAAGGTACAGTTGTTGGTTGGGTTTATTCAAAACTCCAATAGTTTTCATTCAGTATTTTATTCTTGACTACTAGTTTCGTTCAATAATGAACATCTTCAGGTCAAACTGCGAAAAACAATATACAATTAGCAATTCAATAAATAATTTAGCTGTACAAATGCAGGTTATGTTTGCCGTTAATTAAATAGCACACTCACCGTCAGCGAAAAATTACGGAAGTATACGTCATACAGTTTAAAATATATACAAATAGACAAATATTTTAAACTATAATCGGACTTGGTTTTGTTTACATGTGTGTGACGCGACTATGGGCAACACGGCGTCCGTATATGTATGCATGCGCGCGAATTGTGTTGTCTTTAGTTACTTTCCACTTCCCAGTACCGTTCGCAGTGGTTCCCGGTCGCATAAAAACAATAAAAAAGGCTTCGCTTACTGAAGATCAGGAACCTATTTATTGTAATAACAAATATTTCGCCTTTTTTAATATTGTTGCCTTTTAACAAATACATACCAATTGTTTCAATATTTCAACCTAAACTAAAAAGGGCAACCTTCTAAAAATGCTAACTACTAACTTCAACCACTTTAGTTTATCTTTTCTAAATCTTGCATCTCGCGATGTATTTTATGTTTTATACAAGGTATTTTAGTTACCTTGGGTGGCTTTGGCCATTGTTAGAAATTTGTTTGTATTGATCAGATTTTGTTGATATTTCAAGCATTGAGTGTTTTGGTTATTATTATTTGAAAATTTTCTAAGGTAATTTTAACTTATGCAATCGAAAGGTCCGCAGTTATTTGGGTTGGATACTCACCGGCAGATCGGCAATCGACATAACCTATATTTTTTGTGTAAAAAGTTAATGATTAATAGTTAACTTTAACTTCCGTTACATTTGTAACAAATTAACGGACTTTCGGGTAACGAAGTTAACTTTTTCGGTAACGGACTTACGATTAACGAAGTTAACTTTCTGATTAACTTTGCCCAGGTTTGATAATATTATTCACATTACGGGTTATCTAGTAGAAAAATCGTTAGTAGTTGTATGTTGTATATGAGTTTCAATAAATAACAAGAATTGATTTATGGTCTGCAAAAGAAGGGAAAGCTGACCAAAATTCAAATATCTCGAGTGATGTAAAATATCCAATATTCAAATTAAATACTTTGGGGAAATAACCGGGTATTTATCCAATCAGGGTATTTATAATGACAATTATAAAACTTTTAAAAATGTGCACCCACGGTAACAATAATTTAATGCCAAATACGAATATTTTTATGACAAAATAAACGTTATACTTATTATTACAATACATTAGAAATAAGTATATAATGTACTTGTAGTCACTTAGTGCCCTATAAAGGTGTGCCCATATCAATAATCATAATCTGCGTTTTGACGTTTCCACATTTCCTAACATAATATCAGAAATGGTTCATTTTAGGATCTGAGTTGAGTTGACTTTTTTATTTATTTTTGTCTACACCATATGTAGACCAAACATTTTATTAGGATATGTCTTAAAAAGTTGTCCACTTTTAGCATTTTTTCTATAAAAAACAATTCAAACAAGAACGCTAATAGTCCAAATAGGTTTAAAAGTTACGGAATTAAACGCGAACATACATAAGCAAATTCGTATATATACGGTATGTCTTACGGGACGTTGGATTATATGTATGCTTTTGTTACTATTACAGATAAAGATTCAAAAGATTGTTAAATACATTTTGTATGGTAACGTTCACACTATACGGAACGTCTTGGACCGTCAACGTCACCGACCGTCAAGAAAAGAATAGTCTCGAAGAGAATATTTTGTCGTGATATTCTGAACCTGTAAATGCGTTGACGTCAACGTGTTAATACAAAAATATGCAGAAAGAGATATAAACTCGAATGATGAGATGATTCAATGTGGAAGTGTTTGAAAATTGATGTTGATTATTTTTCTACTTTACAGTCCTGTAACTGTGGTTCATTTACTGATCTTTTCAGGGACAGCAATTTAAACATGTATAATTTTGGCACGATTCTTGAAAAACAAGTTAGTAGCAAAACAAAAACTTTGAACTAAATAGAATCTAGTGCAAACTTTATATGTTTTTGTCATATATTTATCACTTTTTTTAGAACAACAATTATCCCGTTAAGTCTGTAAAAATTCGACAAATTAAGTCGCCTAAGGTCGGAACTTTAAACGAGCCAATTTTCATCAGCACCCCTAAGGAGCGCGACAAATTACGAGGCCTTGGGTCCCAGTTGTTTTTTCCGACCGGGACAAATCCAACCGTAATTTTCACTGAATTTATAGCGCTGTATTTTAAAGTGCCGCCCATGTTGGTAAAGAATTAAACGTAGTAATGGTACGACGCCTAAATTGCACAACGTGCACAATTAAACTCGCTGTTTCATTGTGTCGAAGGTCTTTGATATGCAAGACTGGTGTATTTTTAATTGCGCAGAAATCATTTACATGCGCCTCGTGTAACGAATTTCATCTTACTGTTCATGTGGACTAAAGGTTGGTCATTTTCAATAAGAACTGACTATTTTGTTGTTTTATATAAAGTGTAAAATTACTGAAAATATTTATGTCTTTGTCTATTATTACTATAAATATTGTGACGTTTTACGGATGGCTACCACTTTGTGGGTAATTGGTAAACAATCGATTTATTTAATGGACTTTATATTGGTCAGATTACTAGTAACTAAGGACTGTTTACATACTGGTGTAATACAGATTAGTACTATCACCTATCTAAATCTGCTTACAATACAAAATGATTTAATCTTTTATAGTGGTATTCCAAGGAACCGAGTGATGTCGATCTTCCTGGTGGGCGACTTCTATGTTTGTTGTTGACGGCTATTGATTATGTTTTATGCTCTGAATAACCCTATGTGACCATATATCTATTACTGCTGGTGTTGTTCTTGCTTTCCTTTCCAACGTGTTCTGCCATTCCGCTGTTCAATGTGTTTTTTCATAATGATGTTCGTCTACTCGACGTTTTATTATTGGCTCCGTAATTCTATTGAAACCTCTATTGAAAGAATGTCCCTCACTTCGTCATCATTGTTGGAATTGTGGTGGCAGTTGTACAAAATAGCTTCGTGTGCCCCACTTGAGATTAAATCGGCGTAAAGTTGCGCTACTTTGAACTAGCGGCTGTTAAAAGGGTGACAACATTTCTTTTTAAAAAGTTTTAACAACAACTTGAAATTGCTAGCCTGTTCACACAATGCGCGCAAGTTTTCTACACTTCAACTTTTAAAAAATTGCTCATCCAAGTCTGAGTCCAAGTATAAATTATTCTGATTTCTTTTGTGGACAAACTCAGCTCACCAGCCATACTACATATTGCTTTATCCTTCCCTATTTTTAAAATCTGACGATGTCACCTTCCATAGACAATCATTAAATTAGTCCTATTAAACGTAGGGTGCCTCATTTTTCTACTTGCAGTATGACATTTTTTCTCTTGAATATATGTATGTAATTTCAATCCTAACCTCACCGTCCTTGTATCGCGGTTAGCTGTACGAAACTAGACCAACGATTCTCTTTCTGTATTGCGTTTCTTTGAAACTTTTAACTATTCACACGTAGCAACTTTTAAAACGTAGGCAAAGGATGGTTGGTGGAATATATGTTATCCACAAAGAAAAGGTATTTTGCTATTGTTTGAAAAAGCAAAATTTTGTGAGTAAATGTATAATGAAAGTCAAAAATTTTGCCAGCTCCTGTAGGCACTTCATAGATCATGTTTGCAATAAACTTTAGTAGGGCTAACGGCTCGGAGTGAAGAAGCCTACAAATACTGCTGGAAAAGGCCACTGCCTCAAGTATAGAGACAGCTTGTCGCTATGGGCTGATCCTAGATAGGTTTTTTTGGAGGAAAAGATAACACTGACATTCTAAAAAACAGTTGCCCTTGCCGAAAACAAGATGGCGACTCAAGCTTTGGTCCACAAAGCTGACGACGAACATTGAACAGCAACACCCTAGATTCAGGATAAATACAGAAGTAGCTAGACACTTTCTCATTGATGTTGCCGTGCAGTCCAAAAATAACCATCGTCCAATTTTAAAATAGACGGTACTTAATTGCTTCATTCTTAAATTATTTATTTCTTATCAACTTCTTTAGTAAATTGGTATTTTACTATAAAACGCAATATTTGAGAGACTTTGAAGAAAGTCTAGACAACAACAGCGGCCGCAAAAAGTTCACTAAATCATTTACGGACAGTTTCTCGTAGAAAAGTTTTTCGGGTCCTTCATGACCCCCATCAAACGCTTGTATGTCACAGCCAACTTGGCGTTACGATGGCCCCTAAGCAACGAATAAATATTTATTAAATAATCCGTCGCCAAGCCATTAATCAATCAGAGTTTTCCACCTTTAGAGCCGGAAAACGTTTATACCAATACATTGCGATATGGTGGTTTGGGCTCTGCATAATAACTTGTCAGTAAATTGAAACTTAAAAATAGCCTCAATAAAACTCTTGAAGTTTGTATACCTATCTGAATTCCTGAAGGTTGATGCAGAAAACCCCTTTTCAGGCGACAGCAGAGTGAATTATTCAAAACAACGAAGGAAAATAGTTACGGTAAATACATGTTAAATATTGCAAAAACGAAAGAAGAAAACAAACAATACCCATTGCAATAATAAAAACCAAATAAATAATAATTAAAGATAACAATAATAAATTGAATCAAAGATGAAGAAATAAATAAATCCGCATAAAACTTTTACTTTTACTTATTTTAAAAAGTAAATGTTATTCTGAGTAAGAAAGCATGATGTGATCTTATTGCTTTCTTTTCTTTTTTTAAGTAACAGCCATTTAAACTGCGATTTTGTTAACATTTAAAACGTCTATAACTTTTTAAGTATGAAATTAAAAAATATATGTCCATATCAAACTTTTACTCAGACATCTCCCTTCTGAAAAAAATGCTTAAAAAAGTGGGATAGCCTGCATTTGTTTCTACTAGTACATGTCATTCTAAGTAAAAAGCTTCATGTCGACTCATTGGGCTTTTCAATTCCTCAAAGTTTCAGCCGTTTAAAATACAGTTGTGTTAATATTTCAACTTGCTTTAAATAATTTAGGAATAAAGAACACAAAGAAGTCCGTATGAAACGTTTTACTCATCATGACATTTACTATCTGAGAACAAAGTTTTGAGGGAAAAAGTAGAACACACCATATATTATCTAAAAGAAAACCAGGTGTTCTTTACTGCTTAAAATCCAAATTTATTTAAGTTTGCGACATGTTTCGTCAGTTACAACATTATCAAGCTAAACGCTAAAAAGAGAACACAAAGTTACACAGGTAACAAATGTTATATACAACTTACAGTCAGGCAAATTGCTTAAAAATCCCATATAATTTTCATAAAACGCAAAAGGACTAAACATAACCTTGAAAGACAAACAATTCAAGAATCACCAATCAAGAATCGCGAAAAGCAGCAAAACATAGAAATTAAAACAATATACCTTGAAACCAAAACTGCAGGATCATAAAATCGAAAAATGCTACGTCCAGATCACAATGGAGTAAAAGTATCATTGTGGGGTATTCCTCTTGGGTACTAATTAGGGGGTTGGAATTTTCTGAGGATATTAATGGACATTTTATCCTTACAAAAGTTTAAAGTGATTCTGAGGTCACGTTCAAAAGAACTACTCATGAATTAGGGGTTTTCCCATGAGGTACCAATTGCGCGGTTGGTAGTTGATGGTTGGTAACCCAAAATGGGTTACCCCATGTTGGGGTATTCTTTTTGGGTACTAATTTGGAGGTTAGAATTTTCTGAGGATATTAATTGGTTATTTAATCTTTACAAAAGTGTAAAGTGATTTGGAGGTGACGTTCAAAAGAACTACTCATAACTTAGGGGTTGTCTCATGCAGACCCACTTGCGGGGTTGGTGGCAATTGGTGCCCAAAGAAGCCAACATTTATCAGCCAAATATTGCAAAAAAATGTTCTGCAAACAACAACTTTATTTGGAGCCCTATCAGCCCAAAAAACAATGTTTTTCGTTATAATGACAATCAAAAGGCAAAAAATAAGTGTTTCCTACACTGGCAACACGGATTTGCAAAGCAAAAACTAGACAATATCTGAAACGATGCATAGATATCATAGACGGTGGTATTAATGGAAAATTGTGATTCAGATTTCGTAACAACTAGAAAGAACTAACACAACAGATTATGGTGCATTTGCAAAATGGAATAGGTACTTAACTGAAACACGCTCGTCGATTTATTATTTCAATTTGCTAGTGGAGAGATGAACACTACGTAGCACATTCGCTGGCATTCGCAATACTTTCATGTGTCTGGGTGATTTAATCTGCGGTCTGCCCCATGCCGAACAAACAATTCGTTCGTGTGCGGCAGTTGTTTAGGAAAACCGCAGTCCTATTTGTCCGTTTCACGGGTCGTTCGTACAATACAACGAAACCGCAATACTACTACATGCTTTCTAGATACGACTGGACTACGCGTTGTGATCGATATGGCACAGGACCGAAAACGTTGGGTGTCATCATACGCTCTGCTCAGAAACTTCGGCCTACTTTATTTCCGATTTCGGCATATTTATCAACCCTTGTTTCCTCGGACGGGCTTCCCACTTCCAATATATCGAACCCACGCAGGCCTTCTGTACATTTTCCCTGAATAACTGAATGAGAAATTCCGAACAATTTTAGGCTACCAGCAACAGTCAGCCTATCCAGATAACTGGCAAGGGAAATCGTGAACTCCATTCCAGAATTTGCGGCATCCCTTCTTCTTTGATGAGAGGTTATGAGCGTTCTTAGATAAGACCTGCTTAAGAAATCCTAAGCATATTATTATGATATTATATACAAGTAAAAATTATCGTCAAAATTGCAGTAAATTGCATGTATTAACAAGATTAATTTACACCTATTAACTGTTAATCCAAGAAAACAGAACAAGCGTAACGTGGTTGTTAATCATTCGATTAATGTGGAAAACTACACGTAATGGCTTGAAATTTCGTCCCGATACCTTTAGTAGTTTCTACGGAATCGTCGCCACAAAAAAAGAACGGGTACACACACACACACCTACACGCGCACGGTTTTTTGTTATCATACTCCGTATGATAAAGTAAAAAGAAAACTTTGACGTATACATTGCAAACCAAATGGTCAATATATCAACTAACGTAGTAAGGGTGCGGCAAAACAAATGAACCGGTTTGGAGGAGTGAATACTCGGGCGGTGGTGGGGTAGGGTTGTGGGGTTTGGTGTCATTCCGTTCCGTCAGTCATGCCATTTTAGTAAACAACATGGTTTGGAACGGAGCACATCGTGACTTTGCTGTGCGCGCGTTTTTTGAAAACAACCAATCTGTGGTCGCGACACAGAGCATTTCGGCGACACTTCGCCATTCCGCGCCACATTGCTGTTCCTAGCAAGAACGCCATTCGGTCCTGGGTTAGGCAGTTAGAAGAATCTGGTAGCACGCTAAGAAGACGTACACATGGCCGACGTAGGTCTGTCTGAACACCAGAAAATGTTCAGCGGGTAAGAGCAGCGACGGAAAAGGTGTTTAAACGTCGCCCTCACACCCTACCAGAGCTAAGGGAGCGGATTATTGAAGAAGTGAACGCTATACCACGCGAAATGTGTGAACGAGCGGTAAAAAGCTTTAGAAATCGTCTCCAACAGTGTGTTGCTGCTAACGGCCGCCATCTTAAGAACATTATTTTTAAAACGTAGTTCTTCTTAAATGGTTAATACTGTACAATTCAGAAATAAAAATCTTTTTTCTCTATATACACCCGTTACTTTTTACTTTATCATACGCAGTATGTAAAGTATTGTAATCATGCCAAAAAAAAATTTTGAGATTTTAGCGGAAATATGTCTTTTTGGGTCCCCTGAACATTTTTGACCAAGGTACAAAAAAATGTCTGTGTGTGTGTGTGTGTGTATGTGTGTGTGTGTGTGTGTGTACCCGTTTTTTTGTGGCGACGATTCCGGAGAAACTACTAAAGGTATCGGGACGAAACTTCATATTTAGAAGTTTCATAACCAAACTTAGAGCTGAAAAGCTTTCTGTTGAAGAGGGTCCAAAGGAACCGGAGGTTTAGTCTTAGCATTTTTGAAAGATTTGGCAAATAAGCCGCCATTTCCGGAATTTCGTCGAAATAGTTAAATAATAAATTAAAGATGAGGAAATTCTGAATAATTTATTACTATAACATTTTTTGGTACAATCAATAGTTTAGCTGCATGAGCAAATTCTATTTCTACGAGATCGGTCGTACTGCCTGAAAACTAGTAGCCAGGATTTGTCAGATTTTTTGATTCTAATGACAGTAAGTAGTCTTGGTGTCAAACGCTAATGTTTCGACAATAACTTCTATCAATATGAGCTGCGTTCGCATATTGCATTACATTTTTACGCCCAATAACACGTAAGTGTCATTTGGACGGTGTACCCGGTGTCAACGGAGTACAATATCCGAACGCAGCTTTAATCGACATATCTGTCTAGTTCTAGTAGTTTTATTTTAATGCAGACATGGCCGATCTCGATCAAATAGAGTCTCATGCAGCTAAACTATTAACTTTATATATATAGTATGATAAAGTCATGTGCCTGGCCACATCAGATTTTTTATTATCCCTCAAAACCGGTACATTTGTTTTGCCGCACCCTGTACTTTCTATAATTAAATATTTTTAGAACTTATATGATCCATCACTCCTTCAAAAAGTTTACATCAAGCTACCCCAACACTATACATACCGGGTGACCCATGTCCATGTACGCCCGTTCAGTATTCTATTTATTAACGTGGACGAACAGAATGGTAATAAATGGTGGTAATAAATGAAAAATGCTATTTTTTTTGGAATACATACTCTTAAATTTAGTTCGGAAATGACGTCATTGTTGAAATTTTAAATGGCACCCTATGTTATTTGCGTCATATTTTCAATCAGGATGACGTTCTGAAAACAAAAAACATATCGACCGTCAATTTTTATCACCAAGGCAACGGATATAAAATTAGTGGAAAATTGTCAAATAAATCGATTTTGGCCGCTATTGTATTATTGGCCCCCTCTAGCGTGATTTCATTGGTTTTTGTCCAACGAGTCATTTTTCATCTACTTTATGGGTACACCCTAATTATTCGATAGATAACTTTTTTCCGATTGCAATGACGCCAAATATTTGATATTTTGCTGAAAATCGGAGCATGGAAATCGTTCGAAGCAGGTCAATAGAAAAAAAAATGGTCATACTGCGTATGATACAGTAAAACAGCAAAGAAGGAGAGGTTTTTATTTTTATTTGAGTTGAATTTAAATATAAAGTTAGCAATATGGATATAGCCAATTATTAATTTATATTAATAATCGAAAATGCCTGGCGATAACCTCAAACAATTAGCATACAAGGGAACTGACAAATTCGCATGGTAGCATTTTCTCTGTTTCTCTGCTTTAAACGATATTTCCACGCTACGATTTTCAGCAAAACATCAAGTATAATTTAGTCTTCTTCTTCTTTACGGTCCTTGGGTCAATTAATCTTGAAAAACAGGGCACAGTCATGGGTCACCCGGCATCACCTGTATATGTTGATCTAGTCATGAATAAAACTTTAAAAGATGCAACAGCTAAATTAGATTTTGAACTCTATATCTACGTATGATAAAGTAAAAAGACAAATAAAAAGTAGGCTAGAAACACAAAGCAAACAAATATCGGAGCATATTTCCCTGGTTCCGAGGCTTTGATGGCTTTTATGACTACATATATGACTTTTCTTCAAACGCTACTTTTTATTTTAATTATAGTTTCGCAGCTAGTTTTTAAATTAAGAAGGTATTTAAGAGAGGTGTGTCAGCACTATACCACACTATACGTGAATTGTTTCTGCTGTCTGTTTGCGGGTTAAATCATAGGTTTACGAGCGGAAACTCAAAATAGACCTATTAATCTGACGTTATACTTACATCGTAAAGAAACGCAATTATCTATTATTAAGAACTAACCCGACGAAGACAGAATCAACAGGATTGGTCGTGAGGTCGTATCGGCGAACCGGAAATTACCAGCGCACAGCACACGAAGCCCTTTCAAATTAATTTTGGAGTTGCCAACAATAGGTTATCGAGTTACATTTATAGATTAATACACCTTGGCAGTTTATACCTATTGTGTACTACATCCTTTTGTGATAATTATGGGAGACAAATTGGTATTATTACCGCGCTCTGATTTTGTATAATATAACATCTTGCCAGTAAATATCCTTAAGCTTCCGATTCTAGTTTAGACGCAAAGCAAGCTGGGAAACGTGAAATGTAGTAGAGAGTCGGCCCTGTTATGTTAAGATTAAGGATATTCGTTTAACAAACGATAAGATAAGGTACCTATTATGGACAAACATAATCTAAGAGTTCTTCATGCCAGCAATAAAAATGCCCAAAAGAAAGATTTGTCTACTTTGCTCGATGTTAAAGGAAAGGTGGCATCGAAGTTTGTAGGCCTTTGAACAGGTTATATATAGCATCCCCTTTGCAATGTTTAAATATAACAGATACACGAAATCCGTAATATGCTTGTTTTTAGTATATTTTTTGTTTGTTAAACGGCAAAAAAAGACCTTCTTGTTTTTTCTGTTAATTATTTTTAAGTCAGTTTATTTTGTTTTAGTAAAGGTTACAAACGATACAATTTATGATAAAACACGCAGATTGAACATTTGCCGTTGGCAAAACGAAAAGTTAAAAGAAAGGGTTAACTACGAATCTATCTGTAGGATCTACTGGAACTGTTAATTAATGGATACACATATATGAATACTCGGTGAATAACAGATAATTGGGGGTGAAAAGTAAATCGACCCGATGGCGGATTCAGCTGCACAAATGATAATGATTTTTGATTTTTGAACAAAATGGTGCAGGACAAATTAAAAGAAAATAGGCAGCTATTAAAGAAAAACATTCACGTTAAATTGTCTTAAATTTCTTGTTTTGCCATTTTTAAAATTGTTTTAAACTTAACAATAATAATTTAATTAATAAAACTAACTAATAATAATGAATAAATAATAATATTGTCAACAAGTAATTAAAACTAAATAACTGACAAACTAGACATATAAAAAGAACAAATAATTATAACAAAAGAAAAATTAATAATAAATAATTTTAACCATGTAAGTACAACGCTTTAGAGTGTAGTAGGAGAAATGCCGAAAGAAAAATGCTAATAGCGTTTTCCTTTGGTAAAACTCGGGCGCACCAGTGCACAAAATTTTGACCTGTTGCACAGAGTGTTTCGTCTTCTGTTGGAAAACCGGTACAATACAATCTGCACTCAGTGCATAGTTTTCTCCACGAGCTGCGAGAGCTCGTGTTGGCGAGTGCAATGGCTTCTGTGTGTTGGCTCCAATACGTGTTCTGTTGAGATCGCACTCGCTTGCCCAACACTCGTGAAAAACTGCACCTGCGCGCTCGAACTGGTGCGCCCGAGTTTTGGCAAAAGAAAGCGCTATAAGATAATAAAAGCAAAGATATTATCAAGGTCATTTGAACTTCTCCACGTGCTCATAATCCAGGATCTCAAGCATGTTTTATTACCGAAGAAGCAGCCCACCGACTAGGCCAAGCCAGGTAGAAAATACAAATCAAAATATGTGGACTAGAAGATGAGACACCGAAGATATCCCGTTGGCAGGTAGAACTACAAATTCATCCTCACTTTCCTAGCAACTACTCCCTTCAAACAACATTCTTAATCCTGTTAAAGCTAACCCAAGCTCTACCTAATGAAATCCTACCGGAATTAAATCCTCAAAACTGGATCAACAAAATCTTTACTGATCCTACATACCATACGCCAGGCCCAATTGATGTCACCCTCGGAGCAGAAGAATATGGAAACATTCAGCAAGAAGGTTTCACGAGAACCAATGATGGAGCGTTGGGTCTGAAAACGGAACTTGGTTGGATACTGTCTGGTAACATAAAGGTAGAGAGAAACATAGCCACTCAAGTCACAAGTTTGGTTAACAGCGTAGAAGCGGAAGATGATCAAGTCGATCACAAAATTCTTGGGAGATCCAGCAGTTCGCAACCAATCCAGGAGTACACTGCTCCATACATAGCTGTTAAAACCTTACAACAGCTAAATGACGGAACAAACGTTCCAGAAGCATCCCAGATCGCTCCACGAGACCTGTATGTGGACGATGAGCTCTCCAGGGCAGATTCAGTGTTAGAAGACCAAATTCTCCAACGGCTTCCAGTTCAATTGCAACATCGCTTTGTCCCGCCCGCAGCTCATCACTTCCGAGGAATATGGAAAGCCGTGAAATCAGTAAAGTACCACGAGGAAATAGAATCCTCTGAAGTAAACTGCAATCATCGCACAACACGGATCGGCTTTGATACTGGGCCTTCACAGGATATAAAATTTGGAGCAGTAGCAGTAATTCTACTCTTATTGCTGTTAAGCATATTTTTTAATCTCGTGAGCTTCAGGCACCCAGTCGACCCACTAGGTCACATTACCAAAAGGGACCCATGTATTCCAGCCACCATCAAGCACGAAGCAATAGCCAGACCATCCGAGGAGTTATTAAAACCAATTAATGACGAACAGCTAGTACATGGTTAGCTATATGAAAAGATCTGGCATCATCTAAGGCACCATTCAACTCTTACAAGCCTTGTCGTAAGCATGGTCACGATAGCTGAAAGCTTGGTGCTGGCCACATTCATGTGGACGCTGTATAAGCGCTACTTCATGACATGTCTCCGGACCCGAAAGCCAATGCCGCCACACAACCGCCAAGAAGGCATCCCTCTTCAGAACTTCAATACTGCGCAGCCCCTACTGAGAACGACATCAATCTGCAGCCCATCTACGCCGACATACACCATAGAATGAACACTGATTCATGAAGACTTTGTGAAGTGCAAGTGTCAGTGTTAGTATGTTTGTTTTTTTTTCGGCCCCGCACCGTGTTCAATTCAAAATCAAACAATTTTATTAATCAAATAATTAGTTTTAAAGCGAACAAATATCGAACATTTTGCTGTAACACCGGACGTGCCACGATGGCGTAAACACGCGCGCTGCAAGTTTCAACGACAAATTGCTGACCAAGTGTAAGACATCGGCGCGGCGGCTCCCAATAGTACACATCAATAGTTTCATATAAACTTATCATTATTTTTAGAACCACTGATTAATTTGTAAATTTAAGAATTGTATATAAACTGATTATTTTTTAATAAAAGACAGGTTTTTCATCAACCAGGTAATGCTCGTTTTATTTATTTTCCCTACTGTTTTTCTCTTGTGTTTATTGTCTTATTTACACCGCAGGTTTTTGTCTTAGGCTGTGATTTCTAACTAGTCTCAAATCTGCTCAATAACTTATGCGCCAGGATTTTCTGTCACAACCTTGTCCATCAATATAGCTCGCACATGCCATGGAGAAAGCAGTTTCGAAGGGTGTATGATTAAGTACCGCAGAAAATTATAGTGTTCCAGAGAATTGTCACGTCGATATGATCGAACCTCGGTACAGTACTGTCGCCTCCGTACATATTTCATGGGCTTCCGCAACTGGGTCATCCAGATACTCCAATTTTAAACTTTCGCGACCGTCATTGCTGCCACTACTAGTCCCCGAGCATTTTATACGGTGACATAAGTTGCTGTAATATTTAAAAATAATGGACAATAATGAACGAAATGAATGTTTGTATTTAAGTTTCTATACAGGTTGTCCCATAAACATTGCGACAAACTGATAAGGATTGTAGAGGACACCTAAACAAGCAAAAATAGTTCAATTCATTAGTTGACATGGGGATTTAGGGACTTTTGGATCCTAGGGAGTAATACCATTAGCACGTGACCAGAAGCGGCTGCCACTCTTGGGAGCAGCTCTTCTTACGTGTGATATGTGTCTTGTAGCCTAAACATTTTTCGTTCCCGCAGAAGCACAAGTCAAGTGGATTTAGTACAATGGATCGGTCGGGTCAATGAACAGTACCACCCCGACAAATCCATCGGTTAGGAAAATGTTCATTTTTGATCAGGCACACATGCACAAGACTTCCATCGACAAAAATGTGCTTGTTTAGGTGTCCCCGTACAGCCCTTTCAGTTTTGTCGCAATGTTTATGGTCATTAATTATTAAATCTTATAAAATGTACCATGCAGTAATAGTGCACAAGAACAGCCCGGAATTGAGTTGATCTGAGAGTATGATCTACCGGGAGCGCACTTTTGTGTAGTTAAAAATTTAATTTAACATTTGTGATGAAGTAGAGCACTTAGAGCTGTGCAGTGCAAACTGAACTTCGCCTTTGCCATTAGAACAAACGTGGTATATTATGATACTGTAAAGTGTAATGTAATTGCCAAACTGAGAAATTAAGTAATTTACTATAATTGCAGAAGCGGTTGTTATATGGGTTATTCTCAGGCCGTCAAGAAAATCAAGCCCGGCAGAGGAAAATATTTAAGATGTAGGGGAAAACTGGTGTGTTGGTGGTCAATATCTATTTTCATCAGAAAATATTTGTTATAGGTAAAACCCACGAGGGCTGAGAGTGATTTCAGCTGTTATTTTGCTGATACGTTGCAGACCATTCTCGTGAAAGAGAAAGAAACAGCATGCTTTTTCATGCGTCTGTTTTTACTATTTTAAGCGATTACTCACTCTCAGCTCTAGTGTTTTTCCCTATAATAGATAAATAGAACTTCTAGAAAACATTTAACATCCGAGAAGAAGTCTTATTTATCTATTAATGTTGCTGGTCAATGTGCTTTTTCAAAATTGAAGCTGTATTTTATTACCGGATTCAGATTTGACGAGAAAAAATCTGATGTGGCCAGGCACATGACTTTATCATACTATATCTAATATTAATAGTTTAGCTGCATGAGATTCTATTTGATCGAGATCGGCTATGTTTGCATTAAAATAAAACTAGTAGAACTAGACAAATATCTCGATTAAAGCTGCGTTCGGATATTCTACTCCGTTGACACCGGGTACACCGTCCAAATGACACCTACGTGTTATTGCGTGTAAAAAGTGTAACGGTGTTCAATATCCGAACGCAGCCTATATTGACAGTAGTATTTGCAAAACATTAGCGTTTGACACTAGCTACTGTCATTACAATCAAAAATTCTGACATATCCTGGCTACTAGTTTTAAAGCAGTACGACCGATCTCGATGAAATAGAATTTGCTCATGCAGCTAAACTATAAATTCTACCAAAAAAATGTCATATACATAAATTATAGAAAATTTCCTCTCCTTTAATTTATTATTTAACTATTTTGACGACATTACACAAATAGCGGCTCATTTGCAAAATCTTTCAAAAATGCTAAGACTAAACCTGCAGTTCCTTTGGACCCTTTTCAACAGAAAGCTTTTCAGCTCTAAGTTTGGTTATGAAACTTCTAAATATGAAGTTTCGTCCCGATACCTGTAGTAGTTTCTCCGGAATCGTCGCCACAAAAAAACGGGTACACACACACACACACACACACACACACACACACACACACACACACACACACACACACACACACACACACACACACACACACACACATACACACACACACACACACACAGACATTTTTTTGTACCTTGGTCAAAAATGTTCAGGGGACCCAAAAAGACATATTTCCGCAAAAATCTCGAAAAATTTTTTTGGCATGATTACAATACTTTACATACTGCGTATGATAAAGTAAAAAATGTGTCTGAAACCTTTGTCTGTTTATGGGGACCATCACGTTATTTAATTTTTATTTGACTTTTTAAGCAGAAGCGAATACTTATACCTCGTTGTTGCAATACGTCCAAGATCAGTTTGGTGACCAGTTAATAGTGTTAGAAACAATGAAAAACTTAAACAATGTATGTTATAACTCTGTTATAATAATGCTGTAATATAATTCTTCTGTAATGTTTTTTTATTCATTCCAATATCCAGGGATGTAAAAGCGTAAGTTACCAAATAAATTATCGTAAGTAATGGTAATTTACGGATTTTTAGTCACCGTAATTTACGGCTTAAATTACCGTTGGTAATTTACCGTCAGCATATATTAACGTTGGCAATTTACCGCTATTTATAATAATTTTAAAGGATTGAAAAATGATTAACTATTTAAAAATACTTATCTTTGTTTCTTTATTATTTATTCGTATTTTATTACTTTTGTTCTGGTTTTACAAACAAATAATTTAATATTTTTTTTATCATCAAAGCTCGTTCCCACTGGTCAATTTACCTAACAAATGATATTATTTGCGAAAATATAGGTAATCTTTTCGTATTGAATGAATAGGGGGTAGAAATGAATCGAAAAAAATTGATCGAAAAAAATCTCTCGAAAAAAAGATCGATTCAGAGGAATCAATAACGCAAATTTTAAGTTAGAACCCACTTACCTACTATCGAATTCAGTATTTAAAGAAATTTTCCGGTGATCCGGAAACCAATCGTTGTTGCTTTGTCAGACGGTAATGAATTGAAGTATTTTATTCTATAATTATGCTGTTAGACTGTCCTTTTATAAATTGCTACTATAAATAGTATTTTTATTGTTCTTGGTTTTAATTTGAATAATGAATTACTACTATGAAATCAGGTAAACCATTAGAGATTAGCGGTTATTTACAAAATAATAACTTTACGGTGGTACCCTACATAAAGTAGTTCCCGACATAAGTAGCTAACATTTCTGTCATCGGTAATTTATCATTTGAATTTTTAATTACCCGGTAATTACATACGGTCTCAGCCCGTATCTCATATACAGGGTCTCCCACGACGAGCTGCCATTAGAAGTATATAGGGAACCACATGAAATGAGAGATTGAAAATTTGTGGACTAATATTGTTGGATACGATCGTCACAACTAAAATATTTTGAGTTTTTGGTTACTTCCGGTTACGCCGGAAGTGATGTCAACGTTTATATTTCAAATGGAACACCCTGTATTTTGTCGCATTTTTGAAATCTTCACTAAATTTTCAATCAATTTTATGTTACATTCCCTATATCTAACATGTGTTATTTTTTAGATATTAATTTTTTTCATTATAAAATGAAAGCTGCACGGTTACTTTCAATTACTTATAAATTATCCCCTGTGACCGTTGGAAGAAAATTGTCGGGCAAAATTGTTGTGAAGGTAACATGTTATCGACACATCGGTAGAATTATTCTAAAATTCATACAGGGTGTTCAAATTATAAGATCAAAGTTGAATTCGATAAAAGTACTAAAAGTCGATTTTTTCAAATGGCAGCCCTAACATATGAATACATATGTCAATTCTATGGAAAATTTCAGATCAACTTTGTGTACAATGTCCTATACCCAAAATGTATTTGTACGTACTGAAGTCGAGTTTTAAACATCACAGTAGAAATTGCAAACATTGCCAAATCTAGATTGCGTTTAAAAACAACTGAACAATTTGGAATAAACAGAACTATATCAAACAAGTTTTTTTAGGTCATTTTTCGTTATAATTAATTTAGTATTTATAAAACTATGAGCCTACAAAAAAACACAATATTAGAAAATGAAAAAAATCGTAAGTAAATTAAAAAAACACTGCTTAATTCTATTTCAGTAGCTGTTCAAAAACGTTGCCGTTTTCCGCTAAACATGCTTCAATTATTTTTAACATATTATTGTTGGTGGCGTCCCTGATGGAGTTAGCACATAACCCACTGAAATCAGCTCGATCTCTATCTTTCATGTTCTCCTTATCAGTTATTGAGTCCTCAATAATTGGGTGGTTTCAAATGGACGGTGTTCCAGCGCACAAAACTGTTGCAGTAAGAGGCTTGTTTAACGAGATGTTCGACGATCGGTGGATTGCGCTTAATGGGCCATAGAAATATCCACCGCGTTCCCCCGACTTGACGCCAATGGATTTTTTCATTTGGGTAGCTATTAAAGACGTAGTTTATGAGGACCCAATAATTGATAAGGAGAACTGTGCTAACTCAATCCGGGACACCACCACCAATAATATGTTAAAAAGAATTGAAGCTTGTTTAGCGGAAAAGAGCAACGCTTTTGAACAGTTATTGAAATAGAATTAAGCAGCTTTTTTTAATTCACTTTACAATTATGTTTTACTGTGTTTTATTGTAGGCTTGTAATTTTATAAATACTAAATTAATTATAATGAAAAATTACCTAAAAAACTTGTTTAATAAAGTCTGTTTATTCCAAATTGGTCAGGTTTTTTCAAACGCAATCTAGATTTGGCAATGTTTGCATTTTTCTACTGTGATGTTTAAAAACCGATTTCAGTAGGTACAAGTACATTTTAGGTATAGTGAGAAATGTATTCATATGTTAGGGTTGCCAAAAAATCGACTCTTAGTACATTTCTCGAATTCAACTTTGGTCTTATATACTGAACACCTTCAGAAGAATTCTACCGATGTGTCGATAATATGTTACCTTCACAACAATTTTGCCGGACAACTTTTTTCCAACGGCCACAGGGGATAATTTATAGTAATTGAAAGTAACCGTGCAGCTGTCATTTTTTAATGAAAAAAATGAATATCTCAAAAAATGCACATGTTAGGTATAGGGAATATAAAATAAAATTGACCTAAAATTTAATGAAGATTTCAAAAATGCGATAAAATACAGGGTGTTCCATTTGAAATATAAAAGTTGACATCTTTTCCGGTGTAACCGGAAGTAACCGAGAATGAAAAATGCTTTAGTTGAGACGATCGTGTCCAATAATATCCACTAATTTTCAATCTCTCATTTCATCTGGTTCTCCATATACTTCTAATGGCAGCTCGTCGCGGGAGAACCTGTATATATATATACAAAACACCTTCTTGGTGTTTTTAACGGCTAACTTCATGTTTGTTGTCCCAGCTGTTTGCCTGTAATGGAGACGTGTGCAGTTTATTCTGTTGTAAATTTGTTTTAATGTTATATTTGAAAATGTATTTTACCTGTAAGCGTGTCGATGTGATCTGGGCAGTGCCTTTTCGTCATTGCTGTTAGTTTCCTTGTTCAGGCTGACTTCTGAGAACTCTAGTTGTAAGTTAATTGCTGGTTGTAGTCATCACTCGGTAGAAGCCTGGATTTTTGTTCTTTCAGCCTGTTCCCGATGAAGCTTTTATATTAAAGCGAAAATTCGAACAAAGAAAAATGGAGTTTCTCTTATTTCGCCCTGGACCTAACATTCCCAACATTTGAAGTTACTTTTATATGTAAATATTTATGGTAGTTGCTGCCTCTACTTTTGTATATATATATATACAGGGTGTCCGGAAAGTAATGGGACCCAGCTTAACCGTATATTCTTCATGTCAAATGGGACCGATTAAACCAAAAATCCCATAGTAAAAAGTGCTTCCTTAAGAAGTTATAAGGTGTTAAAGATAGAAAATATATTTCTTGTTTTGCGTATATTTCAGAAAAGAAACGGCCGATCAAGGTGAAAATTGGTACCCTTAGGCTTTTGGAGAAGCCAAACATGATAAGAGTATTAGGGCATTTGCATATTATAGAGGGAGCTGTCGGCAGCTTTTCTGGGGTAGTATTGTTATGATATTTTTATTATTTTTATGACTATGGGCGGTATGACTAAAAATTATGATACGGACGTTAATTTTACATAAAAAATGTTTACCTATTTTATGCCGATAAAGTCCACAGTTTTCAAGAAAAACGCAATTAAACGTACTGTGTATTTAATAACTGTAGTTTATGCAATGTTATTCTATCAAGTTACTATGTGTCAAACGTAAATGCATTTGTGTCAGTTTGCTTAACGATACTGTATTTAAGTGATTATTTCACAGTTCATTACATATTTGTGGTATTTTATCACAAATATATATACAGGGTGAGTCACTAGAGTAGCGGTGGTAGATATAGCAATTATATTTAGAGATGGAAAAAAATATTTAATACAAAAGTTGTTTGTCATATCATTTTTTACAACGTAAAATTATTTTCATTTATACTGGGTGTTGCATTTAGGCGTAGCAGAAAATAAATTAACTTTTTTAAATGGAATGCCCTGTATATTATAACATATTATGATTGCGAAGAAAATTGTCTTACTAATTGTATCAGGTGATATTGACGTAAAGCTAATAGTTTCTGCAATATTCAATTTTTTATTAAAAAAATGGCCGTTGCAGGCCTTTTCCGAAAACTACGTAATAGCGTCATTTTTGCAGATATTTTCTTACAACTTTGTCAGAAAATAACCAATACTAATAGGGAGGTGATAGTGCCCAAAGAAATTTGATGCGCTATACAGGGTGTTCCTAGCACCTAATCAATTTTGATATTTTTCAAATGGCTTTTTCTTGAGTTTTTTAAATGGAACGCCCTGTATATTATTTGCTGGTTGCATTTCCCATTAAGTTGCCTTTAATTTATATTAAGTGTGGCATATACATATTTGTACCCGTTTTCGTGATATTTGGAATTTAAAGAAAATGTGTAATAAAGTATACCAATACAGTGCTTTAATATTACACCCTGCATAACATGGTTCTTTTTTAATGATTTTTTTTTGTAAAAAGAACATAGAAAGGATAAAATACTTTTGTTGAATTAAAAAACTGACAGAATTGCTCAAAATAAATTGAAAAGTACATGGAATTACCATTTAGTCACTCAATATGAAAAATTAATATAATTTGAGACAACTAAAATTAAATAAAAACAAATAATTAAGAGAAACCACAACTAATAACATTTATTAAACTATTTTTTAAACTTGATAAGCATTAACATAAAACTAGTAAAAAACTATAACAATTAAAGATAAAACAACAAGTAGTTATTGATTTGGTAGGTGTTCAAAATGCCCTCCATTTTGTCTTCTACAAGCATTAATCCGATGGGTAAAAGATCTCGAAGTATTTCTTAACATCTCTCTCTTATTTTCTCTGATGTCAGCAAAAACATTTCTTATTCTAATCTTCATATCGTCTTGTGTGGTAGGTGGTGTCTGGTATACTAATTCCTTAACATGACCCCACAAAAAAAAATCCAACTTATTTAGATCAGGAGATCTTGGCGGCCATAACGTAGGGCCTCCTCTTCCAATCCATTTGTTGGGGTATTGGTTGTTCAAAAATTGTCTTACGTTCAATTGGCTCCGTCGTGATGGAAAATTAAGTTTTGGCGAATATTAAGCGGCAAATCATCTAAATATTCATGTAGATGGTTGTTAAGAAAATGTAAGTACCTTTGACCATTTACGGAACCCTCAAAAAAGTAAGGCCCTAGCAAATTGGTACCTACTATTCCACCCCATACATTGAGTGACCATCTATGTTGATGGTCCAAAGGCCTGATAACGCGAGGATTTTCTGTTGCATAAAAACGGAAGTTATGTTGGTTAACATACGCATTTTTATGAACCGTAGGTTCATCAGTAAAAAGAACAAAGTCAAAAAAATTTGCTTGTTGTTGAATTTTAGCAGCTGCCCAATTACAAAAATTTAATCTCTTTTCTAAATCGTTTTCGCTCAATTCCTGTACATGTTGCACATGATATGGATGATACTTGTGTCGCCGTATTATTCTGGACACAGATGATTGGGTTATTCCTTGATTTCCTTTTTGTCTAGTGCTTGAGTATGGATTTTCTACCACATTAGCAACTACCAGAAATTCATTCTCTTCATGTGTCGCCGCTTTTGTTCTTTTTCTTTTTTTGTAAGTAATAGTACCTGTTGATTCAAAACGTTCCCGAACTCTATTAATTGTTCTTGCATCGGGATGCCGTCTTTCGGGATATCGCTGAGCGTAAATTCTTGAGGCCAGTAGAGCGTTTTTGCCGGCTTCTCCATAGATGTAAATAATATTTATCAGTTCCTCTTTAGTATAATTAAAATTCATCGTTAACAGAGATTACAAATGTTGGTTAGCTATATTAAGTCTGTTGACAGCAATAACTACACGTCCGTTATTTGTTTTTGTTTCCATGACAACGAGGTTAAGTAAATCTAAGCTAACTTAAAATATTAGCGTAACTCTGCTATTTAAATGTATCTTTATAAAAAATAGCATTTTTAACTTTACCAACATTTATAATTTATTTATATTATAACAAAATACATGAAAAAAACTAACTCAATTATACAGGGTGTAATATTAAAGCACTGTATTGGTATACTTTATTACACATTTTCTTTAAATTCCAAATATCACGAAAACGGGTACAAATATGTATATGCCACACTTAATATAAATTAAAGGCAACTTAATGGGAAATGCTACCAGCAAATAATATACAGGGCGTTCTATTTAAAAAACTCAAGAAAAAGCCATTTGAAAAATATCAAAATTGATTAGGTGCTAGGAACACCCTGTATAGCGCATCAAATTTCTTTGGGCACTATCACCTCCCTATTAGTATTGGTTATTTTCTGACAAAGTTGTAAGAAAATATCTGCAAAAATGACGCTATTACGTAGTTTTCGGAAAAGGCCTGCAACGGCCATTTTTTTAATAAAAAATTGAATATTGCAGAAACTATTAGCTTTACGTCAATATCACCTGATACAATTAGTAAGACAATTTTCTTCGCAATCATAATATGTTATAATATACAGGGCATTCCATTTAAAAAAGTTAATTTATTTTCTGCTACGCCTAAATGCAACACCCAGTATAAATGAAAATAATTTTACGTTGTAGAAAATGATATGCCAAAGAACTTTTGTATTAAATATTTTTTTCCAACTCTAAAGATAATTGCTATATCTACCACCGCGACTCTAGTGACTCACCCTGTATATATATATATAATGAAAATGTTTAACGACATAATTTGTCAAATTAATATTTATATATATATATATATTTAGTGTATTTAACGATAGAATAAACTTTATTATCACACTAATTAAAATAATACAAATAGGTAAGGGATTCGTGTCACAGCTTGTTTTTATGACAATCTACTGTTGTTTTTAGTTGTTGTCGGCGGCTTTGACGACCAGGATCTATCTAGTACGATAGCAACCGCCACATGAGCCCCCCGCGAAGACTGGAGGTCATGGTGGACTGAAGTGAACACGGTGTGCAGACAAACTTTCCTGAAGAGGACGTTCCATGGATTTGACGCTGAGAGAATCCGCGAGAACGTACGCTGGCTTGACTCTGTCCACAGATACTCGTAACTGTTTTCCTTTTGCCATAATTACGATAGTCTTTTCATCTCTTGAAATCACCTTATGCGGACCAGTATACGGTTGGCTAAGTGGCTTTTTAATGGTGTCATCTCGCAAAAATATAAATTCGGTAGTGGCTAAATCCTGGAAAACAAAGGATTTACTACGGGAGTGATCTGACATTGCAACTGGTTTCAATTCGGACATCTTCTTCTTCAATTGTGCAAGAAAGTCGGATGGGTCTTGAAAATCTTGCATAGCAGCTGGTAACAACATATCACCTGGCAAGCGCAATGGTTCACCATACACAAGTTCTGCCGAAGAAGTACTCAAATCTTCTTTTAGAGATGATCTTATACCTAACAACACCAATGGTAAGGCTGTTAGCCAGTTGCTGCGTTCGTGTGCCATTATAGATGCCTTCAACTGATGGTGAAACCTTTCAACGAGACCATTACTTTTAGGGTGATAGCTTGTCGTTCTTATGCGCTGGATACCAAAGGTTTTGAAGAGTTCTTGCAACAATTTTGATTCGAACTGCCTGCCTTGGTCGCTGGTTAACCTTGTTGGAGATCCAAAGCGAGCAATCCACGTCGAAACCAGCCCTACTGCAACTTCTTGAGTTGTTTGGGTTTTCATGGGATGAACTTCGGGCCATCTCGTGAATCTGTCTACGAGAGTTAAACAGTAGCGATACGAATTTACCATTGGTAATGGTCCTATAATATCCACATGAATGTGTTCAAATCTTGCTGAAGGTGACATGAATACTTTGGGAGGTGAAGAAACGTGACGGGTTATTTTAGCTCGCTGACACTGAATGCAAGATTTTGTCCAATTTCGAATATCTTTGTTCATGTTGGGCCAAACAAATCGATTGCTAATTAATTTTTGAGTGGCGTTAACTCCAGGGTGACATAAATTATGAAGATTTCTAAATATTTCTTCGCGCAATGTGACAGGAAGGTACGGACGAGGATGTTTACCTGATATGTCACAGAATATTTTTCTTGCTGCTCCTGGAATGACGATTTCTTCCAGAAGTAATGAGGTCTGTTTCTTGAGCAAATTTCTTAGCTCTGGATCATCCCCCTGAGAAAGTGCAAGCTTATCAAAATTAAATAAACATGAATCGATAGTTTCCACTCTGGAAAACGCGTCGGCAACCATATTGGCATCTCCTTTAACATGTCTTATATCCGTCGTAAATTGTGCAATAAAGGATAGCTGATTTTGTTGCACAGGAGGCAAATTATTGGAGCGCTGAGAAAATGCATAAATAAGAGGCTTATGATCGGTGTAAATAACACAGTGTTGGGCTTCCAGGATATGTTTAAAATGGTGCACAGCGGCGAATATAGCGAACAGTTCGCGATGATACGCTGGCCATGTAGACTGACGTTCAGACAGCTTCTTAGAAAAGAATGCGATCGGCTCCCATGTGTCCCCAACACGCTGTTGCAAGCAAGCACCAACTGCTTTGTTTGATGCATCTGTAAAGAGGGCCAATTCTGCATCTTCGATAGGATGAGCAAGAAGTGTCGCATCAGATAGGTTGTTTCTGCAGCTTATAAAAGCCTCTTCTGCTTCGGGAGTCCAGTCGATAGCATGATTTCCTTTCGAACTGGCCACTAGGGAATGTAGAAGGGTTTGATGGTGAGCTGCGTATGGCAAAAATCGGCGGTAAAAGTTGATGATGCCCAGAAATCGGCGTAGCTGCTTAGCTGTTTCGGGTCGTGGGAAGTTGAGAAGTGCGGAGACACGATCGGGAAGAGGACGAGTGCCAGACGCAGAAACTTCATAACCCAAGAAGTGGACGCAGTCTTTGCCTAAGACAGTTTTAGACACATTTACAAGTATGCCATATTCAGTAAAACGAGCAAATAACTTACGTAAGTGGTTGTCGTGCTCCTGCTGCGATTTCGAGAAAACGAGAATATCGTCTATGTAGGCGTAGCAAAATTCCAGATCACACAATACTTCGTCGATAAATCGTTGAAATGTCTGGCTTGCATTGCGAAAACCAAATCCCATAAACGGAAATTCAAATAATCCGATAGGAGTGGTTATGGCTGTCTTCTCAATATCGCTAGGATTCACTGGTATTTGCGTGTAGGCTTTTACCAAGTCGATTGTCGAAAATACCTTACATCCTCGTAGACGATAGGCAAAGTCGTGTATGTGTCTCATAGGATATCTGTCCGGGATCGTTCGTGCGTTCAGAGCTCTATAATCACCGCAAGGTCGCCAATCACCGGTCTTCTTTGGTACCATATGAAGTGGCGACGCCCAGGGTCCGTCGGAACGTCGAGCTACACCTTCTCAAATCATTAGCTCAAATTCCGCTTTCGCAAGACGTAAGCGATCTGGGGCTAGCCGTCGTGGTCGACAAAAAACCGGTGGACCATCAGTGGTGTTGATGTAATGCACCGTTTTGTGTTTTACAACACGTACTGTACCAGAAGGACGGGTAATAGCGGGAAATTCTTGGAACAATTGAGACTCGCTGGTAACACATTTCACACTGATTTGATCGTGAATATATCGATGGCAGTGGGTCGTCAGTTTGGTTATATTGTCTATCAAAAGGCAATTCCTGCAGTCTGGAACTAAACCAAAATGCGCAAGAAAGTCTGAGCCAATAATGGGTACGCTGACACCTGCCACAATAAAATTCCATGGAAACACTCTTCGTAGACCGAGATTGAGACTGAGCATGGTTGTGCCGTATGTTTGAATGCTGCTCTCGTTGGCTGCTTGCAGAGTGAATTTCGCTGGTTGTGAACGAAACTTCTTTAAACATGGAAAACAACTTACATCCGAGCCCGTGTCTATCAAAAACTTTAATTGAGAAGATCTGCAGAAAACGAAGAGACGGTTTGAAGACAACTCGTAGCCGTTCCTACGAGCTTTTGTCGTTTTTTGACTTGAAACTGCATGGTTCTCTGCATGTTGTTGCTTTGTCGGCAAAGCGACGATGCTACCAACAATATTGCTCAGGAGAAAGAGATCTTGAAGGAGTATAATTGCGTGATCTTGATTTCGACCTACTACGTTTCAATGCAATCACTTCTTTCTGGAGTTGCTCTAGTTGGTTTGTAATTGACTGTAGCACAGTACTTAAATCTGGCGAGGTGGTTTTAACAGCATTGCACGCAGAGTTGTAGGGTGACACTTCCAAAATTTTGTCTGCAGTCAGCGCCACGTTGTTCTACGGTCTGGTTGATTTGCGTTTGCAGAATTGCCTGCGTGTGTACCGGCAAGCGTTGGAGCCACAAAGTCTTCAGTAGCGATTCTTGAACTGCGGTTCCAGCTAGAGACTTCAGGTGTCGTAGAAATTGTGAAGGCTTCTTATTCCCGAGCTGTTCTTCGAGAATAAGTTGTCGAACGCGCTTCTCTTCAGACAAGGACATTCGTTTGATTAGTTCTGTCTTCATGACAGTGTACGGGTTGACAGCAGGTGGCATGCTAATAATGTCCTCGACTTCGTTTGCAAACTCCTCCTGTAGGTTCGCGCCGACGTAAGAGAACTTCGTGTTCTCATCCTTTACACCAGCTATCGAAAATTGAGCTTCTAGCTGTGCAAACCAAAGGGTCGGTCTGTCTCGCCAAAAAGGTGGCATCTTGACGGAAACGCGATGTACTTCTGGTAGAGGTGGCCTAGATGTTGCTCGTAGTTGCTCGCGTAATTCATTTAACTCCTGCCTCAAAGCTTCCATAGTCGGGGTCACCAATTTAGTGTATTTAACGATAGAATAAACTTTATTATCACACTAATTAAAATAATACAAATAGGTAAGGGATTCGTGTCACAGCTTGTTTTTATGACAATCTACTGTTGTTTTTAGTTGTTGTCGGCTGCTTTGACGACCAGGATCTATCTAGTACGATAGCAACCGCCACATATATATATATATATATATATATATATATACAATACTGTTTTAGTTATTTTACAATGTGCAGGTGTAAATTATTATACAGTGCCCATAGATCTTGGAAAGCTGGCCTGCTTCGATCTGCTGATGGGGCTATTTTAAAATTATTTTTTGGTGCCTGATGGCTCATTCTAAAATTATTTTCTAATAATTTTCCATAAGATTGGAACACCTTATGTTTTTAACCTGTGTAGCTACTTTTGTAGCTACCTCTTCTGGTCGGTAAAGAACATATTTTAGAAAATATCTATGTCAATCAAAAGGAAGACATTTGACGTATGCGTTAGTCCGGTAACAGCTTATAGTTCTTCATAAAGAAGAACATATCAAAACAGCATGGAACGTGGTATGTTGAATGTCACTTGGAGAAATAAATTTTATAATCAATGATATAAAAACGAACCGACGGCGGCTGGGCGACGGAAGTCATAGAATTGTGTGAGATAAAGGAAAAATTAGATAGATCTACTAGCCACGCCAGAATCAACCTAATTAAGGAGATCCAAAGACATGACGGAATGGACGGAAATGTGGGAAACGTTTGTCCGAAAGGATGTATAACAAAAGAAGGCAGTTTTGTTTCCGTATGATTCAATACAACATAACACAATGAATTTTAATTTATTGGAATCATTCATCATGTATATAAATATTGGTAATAAAGGTACCTAGTTATTATCTACCACTGATAATCTTAAGTACGTATTGATTTAACTTTTGATGCACCTAAGCGTTCCGAGTGTCAACAATAAATCAGTTTGTAAATAGCTTCATTAGCACAGCTAAAATCTTCCTGACCCAGTCCATTGGAATATCATCTAAATATGTTTTAAAAAATCTGATGTGGCCAGGCACATGACTTTATCATACTACATATAAAATTAATAGTTTAGCTGCATGTGACTCTATTTGGTCGAGATCGGCCATGTCTGCATTAAAATAAAACTACTAGAACTAGACAGATATGTCGATTAAAGCTGTGTTCGGATATTGTACTCTGTCGACACCGGGTACACCGTCCAAATGACACTTACGTCTTATTGGGTGTAAAAAGTGTAATGCAATATGCGAACGCAGCTTATATTGACTGAAGTTATTGTCAAAACATTAGCGTTTGACACCAAGACTACCTACTGTCATTAGAATCAAAAAATCTGATAAATCCTGGCTACTAGTTTTCATGCAGTACGACCGATCTCGTAGAAATAGAATTTGCTCATGCAGCTAAACTATTGATTGTACCAAAAAATGTCATAGTGATAAATTATTCAGAATTTCTTCATCTTTAATTTATTATTTAACTATTTCGACGAAATTCCAGAAATGGCGGCTTATTTGCGAAATCTTTCAAAAATGCTAAGACTAAACCTCCAGTTCCTTTGGAGCCTCTTCAACAGAAAGCTTTTCAGCTCTAAGTTTGGTTATGAAACTTCTAAATATGGAGTTTCGTCCCGATACCTTTAGTAGTTTCTCCGGAATCGTCGCCACAAAAAACGGGTACACACACACACACACACACACACACACATACACACACACACACACACAGACATTTTTTACTTTATCATACGCAGTATGTAAAGTATTGTAATCATGCCAAAAAAATTTTTTGAGATTTTAGCGGAAATATGTCTTTTTGGGTCCCCTGAACATTTTTGACCAAGGTACAAAAAATGTCTGTGTGTGTGTGTGTGTGTGTATGTGTGTGTGTATGTGTGTGTGTGTGTGTGTGTGTGTACCCGTTTTTGTGGCGACGATTCCGGAGAAACTACTAAAGGTGTCGGGACGAAACTTCATATTTAGAAGTTTCATGACCAAACTTAGAGCTGAAAAGCTTTCTGTTGAAAAGGGTCCAAAGGAACTGGTGGTTTACTCATAGCATTTTTCGAAGATTTTGCAAATGAGCCGCTATTTGTCTAATGTCGTCAAAATAGTTAAATAATAAATTAAAGGAGAGGAAATTTTCTATAATTTATGTATATGACATTTTTTGGTAGAATTTATAGTTTAGCTGCATGAGCAAATTCTATTTCATCGAGATCGGTCGTACTGCTTTAAAACTAGTAGCCAGGATATGTCAGACTTTTTGATTCTAATGACAGTAGCTAGTGTCAAACGCTGTTTTGAAAATACTACTGTCAATATAGGCTGCGTTCGGATATTGAACCCCGTTACACTTTTTACACCCAATAACACGTAGGTGTCATTTGGACGGTGTACCCGGTGTCAACGGAGTACAATATCCGAACGCAGCTTTAATCGAGATATCTGTCTAGTTCTACTATTTTTATTTTAATGCATACATAGCCGATCTCGATCAAATGGAATCTCATGCAGCTAAACTATTAATTTTATATATAGTATGATAAAGTCATGTGCCTGGCCACATCAGATTTTTTGTACCTTGGTCAAAAATGTTCAGGGGACCCAAAAAGACATATTTCCGCTAAAATCTCAAAAAATTTTTTTGGCACGATTACAATACTTTACATACTGCGTATGATAAAGTAAAAAGGTAGACTTTCGTATAATTATTCGTGCGTTCCTTCTCTTCTAACATCTACTAAGAAAGAACCTACATTAAACTATTTATTGCGGTATATATTTTCGCCAATATTAATTTGATAACCATCCGTCGGTCAAAGTCAATACACAAAATGTCTATGAATTCATCGTTAGTTAGATAACCTAATTTTATCTTAATTACACTACACTGATAAAGATGTCTTACGTGTAAACATGAATTATCTTTGAATTGGGTTCATCACGACCTATCAATCGCATCGTTGTGCGACGCCGACGACGTCAAGATTGCAAACAATCGCTCAGATAATACGCCAGCCCCCCGTAAAGTACTGGTGAGCATGCTTAAATCGAGCATGCTTGTCAACTGTTCACATTTGCTTGTAATAAGCATACTAGTTTTAAGCATGCTCCCTAAATAAGCATGCTTAAACGCTGTTCACACGTGCTCAAAGCACGCCCCCTTCCACCGCACCGCAGGTAGCGTGCTCAAAAATCAAACGACGTGATTTTTCAGCATGCTCGAAATAAGCATGCTTATTACTAGCAATGTCTAGACACACATGCTTTTAAGTAGCAAGTGCTCGAAATAAGCATGCGTTCGTGCTTTTAATAAGCATGTGTGTCCGTACCTCGTGTTCTGTTACTGTGCGCTGAGCGCGTCGATGACCAACTTTTGCGACACACAGTGCTTAGTCTGGGAGGAACCTTAGGCCATTCCTTCACGGTGCGATGTATGTCTCCAATATTGGTTAACGGAGTGCTACGCGCATAGCAAAACACGACTCCAATGCCAACATGTTGGCATTGGTACATTTAGCTGGCTCACGCTACGCGGAGCACACTGATGACCAGCGTTGGCTACATACATCGCCGCATGTAGGAGTGGTCTTACATGTACTACTCAAGATTGTTCTAGGAAAGAAGGCTAAATGTCTTTTGTGTATTAGGTAACATCTTGTGGCAGATGATCGTACAGTTATTATCCTGCTGTCATACACCATTTCAACGAGGAACATACGATCGATGTTTTAAGGCAATTAGTATAACAGAACATCTGTCGTGTATGCTTGGCCTTACCAAGGTACTCGAATAATAACCGCATAATTTTTGCGTTAAATTAGTTTTAAAACATAACTTTAGAGAATCAAATATTTGCTATAACGCTTTGCGGGCATCCAATGTGGTCCAGTGCATCCACAGTACAAATTGATATCTGTTATCATGCAAACTAATCCATCGTTATCACGTTATTAACCTTGGTAGCGTTCAATTATACTCCAGGCAACGAATACCAAATACAGCCATATAGCGGAAAAGATCAGGTAGAGGCCAATTTTAGAACAGCTGTAGGGAAAGGTGTCCTAAACAACATACTAAAAGTACCGATGGGTGGGGGGTACACGCAAAACTGCCCCGGGGCAAGCCAGTGGAGAAAATGGCACTAAGTTGAAAACGCTATCAATGATGGTCGGTCGTGTGGTAGCCACAGCAATATAGTGTGCCAAGTATGATATTATTGTGGATATTATAATCCCATGGCTCACCAGGCTGGCTGCGCAGGATCATAAATTATTTAATCCGATCTTCCCCGTTTAGGTAAAAAATCATGCTTGATTTTAGTAGAAAACTTGTTTTAAATCTATAAAATACTTGCAGCAAGTTAGATAATTTGTTAAGGCAAAAAAGTAACTCCCTCTATTGAATATGCTAAACATTTTTGCTGCAAATAAAATATGCACTTCACTGAAGACTATTTATTCAATTACTCCAATGGAGTAACAACTTTCGTAAATCTTGTAATTATTCGAAGAAACAAAAATCTTGGTTGAAGTCAATAATCTCTCGCGTATATACGAACCTACCAACCACTTCATCCTAGTAATTCTCTCTTCGTTCGAGAGATCACTGTTCTAGTGTAAGCAGCCTAAAGCTGGATAAATAGATATCAGTTTTGGTATGTGCATAACGGAAAACAATATTTTTTTATAGACACCTTATTTTTATGACCCTGTATAACTTAGCGGCAATCTGTATAGTTGTAGATTCTGTGGAACTTATAGGCATTTTATGTAATGTCCAACATATTTGATAACTCCAGGCAGACAAGCCCGTGAGAACAGTTAGCATATTATAATCTGTCGAATCTAGAGTATAAAACTAGCAACAGTGAAACTAAATAACTTCCAAATTCATCCAAAACCATTCCGTATCTACACCAATGAATAATTCCAGGCATACAAATTAAGTGTTAAAAATAGTACCTATGTCCTTTGGCATTTTATTATTTTACGTTTACATCCTCTAAGGCAGTCTACAAGGTACACTTTGATGCGAACCGGATTTTACACTGAAATGTTCTCTGAGCCTGTTGAGTTGGACTGACATCTGTGAAAACCTAGTCTAGCGAAATAAATGTTACGTTTGAAGGGCGCTTTCCTTTGATTGATGGAAAGTTTATGGTTAGCTATACGTTTGAGTCGGGCTTCGTCCACGCCAAGCCTCAGTGCAATAAAAGTGTTTCCAGATTATTAGCACTTATTTTTACGATGCACGCCACCTCTGACTTTCAACTGGGGGTGTTTTTCTATTAACATGATTACACCGACAATGCATTTGCTTTAGAACTTATTCCCACTGTATTATTAACACAATTTGCATTTGGTTTCTTGTAATAATAATACGCACAGTAAGAATTAGTTTTTTACTATTTACTATTTATGAAGTTTTAATCTACGTATTAACTAAGATAAGCTAAGATAATATTGCGAAGTCATTTATTCTGAGTCAAAATTATGTATGCAAAAATAAAATTAACATGTGCGCCCAAGTGTTCTTGATAATAAAAATAATTAATCTATCAAATGCATAGCACCTACAAAAAGTGAATATTAGTCTGATTTTCGAAATATAATGATCATAGTTCAACCAGTGTACAAGTGTTATGTAATTAAATCGACAAACAATGATAATGTTGTGAATAGAGTTGTGTGAGTTATTGATAAAATGTAGACAAACTTCTCAAGATCAAAGACCAATGCTATGTCTATTACACATGCCATTATAAAAACAAAGAGAAAAGTATTCGTGAAGTACATACGTCGAAACACGCAATACTTATGTCGATTCGCACTATACCGAACGTCAGCATCACGTTATGAATCGGCACACGTTTCGCAAATTTTGCTATGAATTCACACTATTTGTCTCGCAATACAGCTATGTCAATACATTTTTATAGCCAAACTTATAGAAAAAAACAACGATTATTTTTTATAAAGAACTAGCCAATGCAATAAGGTAGAAAGATAATGGTTCGTAAGATGTTCATACTATACAGTTTATCAATAGTTTTATTGCCTTATGTAGACGACATGATAAATTTCCAATGTAGGAAAAGCGCCAGAAATAAGCTGAATGAGCTAAAAGTGATCATAGTAATCATGATACTAAAGCCAGGAAACCTCCACACGAAACAACGTCTCCTTGCTGCCTATCATGTCAAAAATCTATGAAAACGTAATGCTCAATAGATTGAAGCCAATAATTGAGAACAAAAGTCTTATTCCAGACCATTAGTTTTAATTTCGGAACAAGCACTCGACTATTGACCAGGTACACCGAATAACCTACATCATCGAAAAAACGTTCGAGAAAAAAAAATTTGTTTTGCAATCTTTGTATAGATGTGGCACAGGCTTCCGATAAAGTCTGGCATGAAGGAATAAATTATAAATTATGATGTATCCTCCCGAAACAGTTCGCACAAATATTAAAATCTTACTTGACTGAGTGATACGTTAGAGCAGCGTTTCCCAAACCAGTCTTCCGCGGAACCCTAGGAGCGGAGGCGACCTATGCTACTTCCGTGAGCGGGAGAAGGACAGCGGTAGAAGATTGGGAAACATTGCGTTAGAGTGAAACAAGGTGATGTATGCCCTGTCCTTAAGGAAATAAAAGCAGGAGTACCGCAAGGTAGTTTTTTAGGGCCGGTCCTTTACCTACTCTACACCAGCGACCTCCCAGCATTAGAAACTAATACGGTGACAACCTCTGCAGACGATACGGATATACTAGCAGCAAAGAACAGCTCTCGGGCATGTTTAGGTCCGAGCAATGAAAAAAGGATTAAATTGAATGAACTCAAGCCAGTACATGTTGACCAACAAGAAAAATCAACATATCCCAGTTACTATTTATAACCAAATAGTACTGTACGCAAACAGCCAACTCTCTCGAGATGACATTAGTCGCCTGGCTGTGCTGGAAAGCCCACGTCAAAAAGAAAATCTTATACAAAGGAATCTTATACAGAGATGTATTGGCTGCTTGGAAGTAACTCCACGCTGTCAGTACATAATGAGCTTCTTTTGTATGTACCAGTAAATTCTAATTGAAATTCTACTTCCAACAAAAGTAACGTTAAAATTGACCTTCCAAAATAAAATATTAATATGCATTGTCAATAAACGACAACTAATGTGCAATAAACAACAATTCTGATCACACCTCGTATGAAATGTGACCTTGCGTCAAACCGCTTAAGTTCAATCTAACAAAATAAAATTTTACAATTTTCCCTAACAAAAGTCATAGGCCTCAGTAGCTCAATTGGGGGAGCATCGTGCTAGAAACGCAAAGGTCCCTGGCTCAAATCCAGGTTGTGGCTGTAATTTTCGATTTATTTAAAATTTGCATCCCGTCTGGATATCACCATACATTGATTATTTCATCATTACGGTATGTCCGTATATTCATTTCTAGTAAAATGTAATTTGTATAACTTTGTTTGTGCAGGAATTATCTGGAAATATAATTAAATAAAATAAAATTTTATTTTAATTTTAATTTTTTATACTTGGACGCATTACTGGTTGATTTACATGCATTTTGTAACTTTGATTTTTAATTTATTTGAAGTTGGTAATGAAAGCTTTGTACAGTTAAATAACTATATTCCGAGAATGCTACTTCAGTTGGCCCGAATATATTGAATAAAGTAATGATTAATTAATCTAGTCATAGGCAACTATGATCTAGATTTAGAAATACAATATAACCAGGAAGCTAAAGATATTCCATTACTTTAGTATACTAATTTCTGAAAAGTGTCATGGTGGTCGTCGTAACCGGACCACACACTGTCATGAAAAACTGCCACATTTGCACGCAAGCATGCTCGAGCGCAAATTTGAAACGGTATTATGGGCACACACGATTTAGATTTGCACGTCAGTTTTAGCGTAAGTTTTATCAGAGAGAGGTGCGTGTGAATTTTATGAACGCATCTTCAATTTACAGCCAGGCAGCAAATGACGTCAGACGCTCTTCTTATTTTGAAACAAGTCCACCATGGCACTTTAAGCCCAATCTAGACTGACTAGCTTGGCATGAAACATCCACAGACGGATACGCAGACGTGCATTGGCTCTACATGCAAATGTGACAGTTTCGCATGACGGTGTGTGGCCCGGTTAATTCTTTTCTTTTCTCTATTTAAACGGAGCACTAAAGTATGGGCGTAAATTACATTTGAGCTTAGAAACAAACGTTTTGAGCAAGAAGCATATTTTGAAAATTATGTGATCGTGTTTTTCTTGTATAATTCACCATAATTTAATTTTATTTAATTTTATATCTATATCTGCCTAAACAGTTTGAACTTTTAAACAATTTGACAAACACGAAAATTGTTTTTTTGTTTCTCCGGACCAATGTAGTCATGATCCCTAACTAGTTTATTCTCGCCTAGTAACATAATATGTATTAAAAAAATACCTATCCTAAGCACCCGTATAAATTATATATACCGTATAAAATACGGTACCTACATCCACGTACATCACAAACTGAATAGTCATCCTATTTATTGTTTCAGATATTGGGCAGTGACCAACATCGACTACATTCACCAACGTACCCGCAAAAGGATATGCACCATGATCCTAATAATTTGGTGTGTGGCCCTGATGGTCGGTTTCGCGCCGATGCTAGGTTGGAAGGACCCTGGCTGGCACCAACGGATACAGGACCGTAAGTGCATAGTGAGCCAGGACATCGGCTACCAGATATTTGCCACAGCATCTTCATTCTACTTACCACTCCTTGTTATCCTGATCCTATACTGGAGGATATTCCAAACAGCTAGAAAACGCATTCGCCGACGACAAATTCTGAATAATGCAGCACAAGCTACTAAAAACCCTGCAGCTGGAGGTATAGCTGGCGGTTTAGCTGCAGCTAGTGGCACCGGTGGTATCGCAGCTGCAGTGGTTACGATTATAGGTAGACCGCTACCGACTATCTCCGAAACCACTACAGCTTTCACAACCGTTTCTTCCAATAATACCAGCCCAGAAAAGACTTCCTTTGCGAATGGGTTGGATGCTGAACCAACCACGACTGATGGTGGAATCAGCTGCTACCAACCGCAGTACGTCGTGAAAAGAAAAGTAAAATACTCAGCTGATTCGAAGAGAGAAAGAAAAGCAGCGAAGACGTTAGCTATCATTACCGGTGCTTTTGTTATGTGCTGGCTACCGTTCTTCATAATGGCTATACTATTGCCAATCTATAAGAACCTTTTCAAGGAGTACATGGTCTCCATATTTCTTTGGTTGGGGTATTTCAACTCGACCCTTAATCCTATCATTTACACCATCTTCAGTCCTGAATTTAGGCATGCGTTCAAGAAGATATTGTTTGGGAGGAATTACGCCAGGAAGAAGAATCGCAATTTGGGTATTAGACATTTTCAATGATGGCGGCAGAGGGATATCTTGTCGCCGGATGATAGTCATCCTGTAGCTGCTAGGTTAGCCGCTTCCGTGGCGGCCACTGCTGTAGTTTCTGGCCCCAGAAATGTCACGTTCAAGTGTGACTGATCCAGGGACAAGATATCCCCAAGAGCTAACACAAGAGAAAATCCGATAGCTTCCGGTAGTAGACAGGTGCTAAGCCGAAGAGATAGTTTCCAGGACCATTCCAACGCTATTGAAATGCAGGTTTTCTAGTTGATCATGAGGATACTTAATGGTATAGTTAAAGTATTAACTAATTATATTAGCTACGAAGGTCAAGGATACAAGAAACTTGTACTATTCTTGTACAGTGCGCGTATTTGTTGACTGACTAACGTTTAACGGTAACGATAGTTGCTAACCAACGGGTACTATACTTTAGTGGTGTACGAAATGTTGTCAGAATTGATGAGATGATCAAAATCTTTTTAAGAGTCGCTCAACATTAAAATTATTACAAAGCCTCTTCATCGCTTTGTTTTTATAACCAATATTTAAAGCTTGAAATTTTAAAGAACAATTTTATTTTATTTGATGATTGTTGTTTTGAAACAGTGCCTTAATAATGTATGATCAAATGATACTACTGATTAAGTTATGCGGATAGTATGCAAGCGCAGCATAAGCAAAAGTTTTTTTTTTATAATTGAATATAGTAAATAGCAAAAATATACTAGTGTCAAAGGCGCAAAAGTGCTAAATAGTAAACAGTACTTATTACATATTATTATCATAATAAGAAGAAAATATGATGAATAAAATTGTATCTAAAAATGATTCTCTCATACAGGGAGAGTAAACATGGATTTTTGGCAGAGTTTACATGAAGTGTTTTACAGAAGTACACCAGTTATTAAATAATTTTTCTGCTGACTAATTAGCAAGCAACTGGCCATCTCAACTAATATAAATAAATATGTCTTATCGTTCCACCCTATTGCACAATCCTAAAGTCAGACGGAAAAATAATAAAGGGTTTTTTGAATAGGTACTTATGTAAAACCTTAATCGGAGAGACGAAATTCATTTTGGATTTAACACGGGTTGGTCGGATAATAAGCAATTGTTAAATTTGCTCAAGAGCAAACTATCCATTTTCTGCATTTAAATTTAAAAAAAACGGAATAGTTGTTCAGTAAATGTAATTGCAAATGTAAATATAATTTTTAATTCAAATATAAAAGTATTGAAGTATTGGATATAGTAGTTCCTGCACTTATTAATAGCAAGATTACATATTTAACATAAATCTGAAAATAAAAAAAAAATAATGTAAAAATGTGGAATCAGTAAATAAAATCAAATTACAAAACGATGTCCTAAAAGTTATGTTTTTAATTCACATTTTGCTTCTGACGTTACAAGTTGCTAAACTTGATTTTTTAAAATGAAATTGGAATCATTAGAAAATACGGAAACCCTTCCTAAATAACATCCAGAATAATACAGAATTTTGGAAAAAAATTGGAAAAAAAATCACCCTAACGTAATTATAAGGAGGGGCACCGTTTCATATGGGCAGGCACGTTTCATATGAATTTCGAACCCAACTGCAGTTACGCAAGAAAATGGCCCACCATTCAGCGATGTGTCGGCGCTAGCCCCCTCCCCCACCCTTTGATCTATAAAAACGACTGACATATAATAGTATACTGTGTACCAAGCCCAAAAAGGTGATTCATTCGCGAGGCTGGTCACTTCTCGAGGCCCGAAAATCACTTTTTTTGCGTGGTGCACACACACACACATGTTTAATCGTACACAACATTATCGTGATGTTAGGTGCATCGAAATTAATTGTCGCACAAATATATTTTATTTGAATAAAGAAACGATAAAACCATCTATATTACTTCAAGAATTTTTTTGTATTTACCAAGATTATCGTAGTAAATTTACCCGTGTCTAATGACGAATCACTCATAGGGGTGGGTGACAAATTTGTGATCGATCTTCGATCACCAGTTTCTGCGAAATTGCCCTCTTGAAAGAGTCGCGAAAGAGTCACAAGAACTTTTGCGTTGTAGTCGAAAATAACCATGCTTGGGCTTTCATTTAATCGTACTTATTAGATTCCATTATTTTCCACTTTGTTTTGCACTGCTGAGCTGTTTATTTCAAGTATACTGGGTGTTAAAAAATAGGCGTAAAATATAGATGTACTAATAGTCTACTTATGATAGCTGACCAACTTTTGTGAACGAGCTCATGTCCAGAAACACACCGTTCAGGAACTGCATAGTTCCGGAATATGGTACCAACTTTAGAAACTGCATTAGGTTGTGAGAAGTATCATAGAATAGCTGTTTTCAAATCAAATCATTTCTAGGTGAAACCTTAGTTATTTAACGCCACTAAAAAGAATTAAAGATAACCTAATATTGGCAAAAATTGGTACTAAAATTACAAAACTTCTTTTAAAGACGTTAAATAATAAAAAAATCATACATGCTATTTAGTTTTAAAATATCATACTGCGTATGATAAAGAAAAAATATGAAACTTTTATTGGAATTTTTTTCGATTGATGATAGATGGCGCTGCAAGCGACAAAATTTAATTTTTTCGATTACTTCAATTGGCATGAAAAAAATACTACATTTTTGTTCTAAACACTTGAACGTTTGACCTTCATAAATCTAGATGGCTGTGAAATAAACAACTTTTAGCGTAACCCAGGAACAACAACGTGGACGTAGCAGTTTTCTATCCCCTTAGGGGTGATTTATTAACGTGAGTCCCCCTCGCCTCTCACCTATCGGGGTGCTTGATTGACGTGAGTCCCCTCGCCTCTCACCTATCGGGGAGCTTAATTTCTGTGAGTCTCCTCGCCTTTCATATATCGTAGTGCTTAATTTACTTAAGTAACCTCGCCTCTCACCTTTCAATTAAGTGCTCGAAATGATGCTCTTCAACTTCGATGCATTTATTGATCCGCGTTTCAAATGATTCTACACAAATGACTGTTTCAATTTGGGCACAAGCACTCCTGATTCTCTCAATCATGTTCTCACGAGTTGTTGGCACTTGTTGATTGACTTTATCTTTCAGGTAGCCCCACAAAAAGAAATCCGGCGATGTAAGATCGGGTGATCTGGCAGGCCAATTTATCGGACCACCTCTACCGAACCAGCGACTATAAAAAAATTGATTAAGTATTTCACGTGCTACTCCCGAACAATGTGCTGGACAACCGTCATGTTGGAACCACATATTCTGTCTTACAGATCTTACATTATTAAAAGCAGTTGCCATAATTCGTTGTTAATAATAATGGTACATTCAGATAAAACGTTAAAATAGGAACAAAGCAAGACTTTTTAAATTAATATAAAATATTCAGTTTTGATATTTGATCATTTAATTAATTCCATTTAAAACAACTTTTCTCATTAGCTTTTAACATATAATGGTGAGAAACTGGTATTTTACTGATCGAATTTAACAATTTCATGTTCTGCAGCCATCCTGTATGTTAAATTCATATTCTGACTATGGGTATGGAGCATTTAGGACATCTAAAACTGAAACTAATTATTACGAATGACATGGCCATAGGTTGTCTATCTGGAGACACTGTAGGTATATGAAGCTAGGTTGACACAAACATATACAACTATGCTTTTGCCAAACGGATGCTTTGACGTAGGTATCAAAAAAGGGTAAAGATTTTCACTTACTAGTCGTGTTTTTGACGTGCGCTATAAATAACTCGAATCTAATGTGTAATTTAACAGATCACTTGACGTATCTAAAAAAATCAAAATTACTCTCAACAATTCTGACAATTCAACGAAATCGACTGAAACTAACCATAATCACAAAAATACAAATGTTATCTTAAAAAAGGACTCTGATATATGATAATAGAGAACCAAAAAATTTCTAATGTATTACTGCACTGACCAACGTATAAATATTTTTGCTAAGTAATCCTAAATTTAACAGGAGGCAAACTCCTTTAAAAGAATCTTCAAACTAGGCTAACTAACTAATTAGCAACTAATCAATTGTGAACTAAAACTAGTAGACTTATCGTAGACTTACCAAAATTACGAATATCTGTGACTATATTACATTTGCAATAATTACGATAGAAATAATGAATTAATGTTAGTTAAACTTTGAGGAACAAACTTCTACCATTCTTTTTATTTAATGTGTCTAGAGATCATCCATTCCATTAATATTGTGATGTACAATCAACAAATTTAATTTTAACATGAATTGTTAAACTTGTTAATTTCCTAATATTAAATATTACCATCGAAGAAGTATGAAGATTATCTGGGACATTGACCATCCATCTAGTGACAAATTAACCAACTTTTTGACATCTAAATGTCTATTATATCAAAAATTATGTAAAAAATAAATATATTTCTGTACATAGATGTGTAAATTCATCCAAGGACAACTGTATATAATCCATGACGCGCCTTAATTATCTATTTTGTAGGCTAGGTACAACAATATGCTTTAGAGCCCAAAGCATATTCTTGATCCTGCTCGTTTTGTTACTGTCATCTCAGAGATATTACAGAAGATATATGGTGTTAATGTTGTTTACATAATGTAATAAAAGTAACTTTTTGTTTCCACATAAATCCTTGTTTTATTTTACCCTTGTATTGCAAATCCCCCTTTATCCACGTAATTACATTCTAGCAAAGGATACGCACCCTGAGATTAAGTCATTGCGTTTTTGTATAATTATTCTGAATGGGGTTGTAGGTAAACGTATAAAGGGTTTTCCAAAAGGGCATCTGATACTAACATCGTAAATTTCTCGGTCGGTCCCTAATTTCAGTTTAATTACATAGGGATTCGGCCTTTTTGATAACCAAAACCGATGGCAATTTAAAATGCGAGAGTAAAATCATTATCACCTAAAGTAACTTTACAATTTATTTAATTTCTAAATCTTAAATTTATATACGTGGTGAGGCGATAGACATGACGCCACTGGCAGAGACCCCCGCATACAAATTTTGACATTTATGACAGTTATGACAATTATAACAATTTTTGCTCTCTCTTTTTACTTTATCATACGTAGTATTATAAAGTATTGTAATCGTGCCGAAATAGCTATTTATGTATGAAGGGCATTAAACGGATGTTTATGCCCCGAGGGTGACAGTTTAAAAAGCGAGATGGCCGATAGGCCCAAGAGCTTTTTAAGTAGCCCGACGGTATAAACATCAAATAATGGTTGAGGTACATACATACAAAATTTTATGTACTACAATGGTTTTTTTCATCCGTTTGAATAATATTAACAAACATTTTGAAGTTATCAAGTGACATGCGTATCTACGGAGTTGAATAACAATAGAAACAATTCGGTGTTGAGTATACAGACAATTAATTGAGTATACAGACAATTAATTGTCAAACTTATAACCTTAATCGCCAATAATTGACATTGATGAGTGACAATACAGATAATTAACTGTCAACCTTATATCGCAAATAATTGACATTGACGATTTAAAATTTACAATTTCAATGACAAATATTTGATACATTTGACATATAACCATGGCAGCCCTTATTGCCCTAAGGCGCAATAAGAATCTTTATCTACGACTCACATAGAACTTATTTTATGTTTCTATCATTTGATAATTAATAAATTTTGTTAAAGCCTAAAATTGCATACGTATACATGACTATATAATCCCCATCATTATATACGCCAATGATTATATTGACCCCTGCGTTGTATAATAATGACAGTTCGCTCAAATAATGCCGTCAAGATTTGAACGAACTGTCATCATTAGACAACGCTAGTGTCAAAGTCTGTCAAAATCTGCGTGGATGACAGTTATGTGACAGTTCGCCTCGCCATCATTGACAAATACCTTTAAAATATTTGATATAAAATGGAATTTGTGAGTCGTAGATAAAACGTCGTTTTCGACTCGCACACAATATCCTTAGTTATGTGCTTCTCAAATAATATATTATTATTGCCTTAGGGCGCAATAAGAAGCTGTTTACGTCCCGGTATCGAAGATGTAAAATGTCACTTTATGATCATTTAGGACATAAAAAAATGTGACATCTTAGCGGAAATATGTCCCGTTGGGTCCCCTGAACATTTTTAACCAAGGTACAAAAAAGTGTCTGTGTGTGCGTGTGCGTGGGCGTGTGCGTGTGCGTGTGCGTGTGCGTGTGCGTGTGCGTGTGCGTGTGCGTGTGCGTGTGCGTGTGCGTGTGCGTGTGCGTGTGCGTGTGCGTGTGCGTGTGCGTGTGCGTGTGCGTGTGCGTGTGCGTGTGCGTGTGCGTGTGCGTGTGCGTGTGCGTGTGCGTTTTGTGTGACGACGATTCCGGAAAAACAACTAAAGGTATAGGAATGAAACTCATATTTAGAAGTTTCATAACCAAAACTAAGATCCGAAAGAAGGTTTGTTCAGAAGGGTCCAACGGAACTGGAAGTTTATTCTTAGCATTTTCAACGCTTTTGCAAATGAGCCGCAATTTCTGCAATTTCGTCAAAATAGTTAAATAATAAATTAAAGTAGAGGAAATTTCTAATAATTTGTCTATGAATTTTTTTTTGTTTTTGCTGTTCATGCAGTTTAGCTGCATGAGCAAATTCTATTTGATCGAGATCGGCTGGGACTGCATTAAAACTAGTTAGCCAGACCATTTCGGCCAAGCGGGGTTGGCCAAACAAAATTACTATGAAAGTATAAATATTTATCAAAAATTGTGACAAAGTTCATACAATTGTTTTGTATATGACCGGTCTGCAACTACCTCCAGCAATTTCCATCTAGGCAGACAAGGATTGTTTACTGTAAAGCAGTAGGCTACACCTTTCTTAATTAATAAAAGAGCGAGATGATCGTTGGTGGTGATGATATACGGACGATGTTGACTGTTGAAGTCGGTGTGCCAGACCCATCCGACCAAGCGGGGATGGTTAGACAAAACTACTATGAAAGTAGTAGTTTTTCACATAAAAATTTCACATATCTTCAAGTACTTCATTTATCAAAAATACAATAGTTGAAGTGCTGAATGACAATCCGGACCAATGAATAAAAACTAAAACAGCTTCTGATATCCTTAAAAATGCATTTCTTTGTAAAAAAATTAGACACAATCCAAAATTTCTGGTATCTCAAATTTCCAGACTTGAATTTTAATTGATTTTCTTTTTAATGATTGTTGTGTGTAAATTTATTTTAGTAAAATAAAATAGTTTTTGTTATTATTATTAAATTATATTTATTCTGGATTTTGTTGTCAATTTTCTACAATTTTCATTTATATCTTTTTCGAAAGTTTTCTAGTATCTTGCGTGAAGTGAAGTAGAATTTTGACGGTAGCAGCATGTTTATTATTTTAGGGCTATATTTCGGATCAGGGTGTTTCTAATTGAATAAGCGACGAACTGGTTGACGAGGATCATCATCTGACAACCATGCCATTTTGATGATCATAAATATTCAAATGATAATAAAATAAAGTGCTGAATATGTACGTGAAACCGTAGTATTCACACGAAAAAAGATATACCGACAAAATTTATTATCACACTTGTTTCCGGCTCGACGAACCAGCCATCTTAATGAAACCAATACCACGCCAAAGACGATCCCTACTCACCGAAGTGGAGCCAGCTTCATCAGACCATCTGGTACCACCACAGGGTCGACATCAGAACATTGAAGAAGATGTTAGGTCCCTTCAACCATTGTACACAGAAGTCCAAACTATGTTTACTGATGAACGCAGTGTGACAAAACACCAGACTCAATAGTGTTTGCTTAATTTTATTATCGTAATAGGTTTTAATGGTTACTTAGAGGTAGTTATTCCGGCGGGGCAATTTGTTTAATTACATTAAACAATCTTTTTATATATTATTTGTGTTGCAAACAATAAAATATTATTAACCCACATTCCTAAATAATAGACAAATGTTAGTAATTTTCCATTATGCATATATGTCAAGTCATTTCCGCATGTACTATTTCGTCAATTGCAAGACATCAAAAAAAAACGTTGTTATTCGTATATTCATCTCCAATATTCCAGGTAGCACCAAGAATCGATTGAAGACTTGCAACTCGGCAGAACCAGCATTCAATGTTCAATGTGCTTGAAACCAGTGCGGCCCAACATATTTAGTTGTTTTTATCATAGTCTTATACGGGGTGTTATATTATTATATTGTTATCATAGTCTTATACAGGACAGAGAAGCAATTTTGGTCAAATAACGTATATTCTATTTCAAACTTTTAACTACTAACAAAATTGTATTGAAGAAATCGTCTAAGGCCTGCCCTGGTGCATAGCCGATAGTGCATGACTAAAATACGGTTGCAACCGTACGTACGAACATTTATCAATTGAAACTTAGAGAGATTAGTACGTACCTAAGAAATGTGATGCAGATTTACCAACATTGTGATTGCAAAGCGATATCCGTGAATTTACAAATAACAATTACTTTTTCGGTTCTTTTGCCGTTATATAATTATATATTATATATAATTATATAATATATATATATAATATAATTATAAGGATAAAATTCTGCACAAAGGTCGTGTCTCAAAATTGCATCCTAGATAAACAATATATTCTGAAATTGCAATGCCATTCAAAAAGAAAGAATCGGGTCTGTTTTGTTGGAGGATCCGGTGGATATATTTTTTCTTTGAGCGCCGGCGTTAATGTGTTTTCGGCCGGTTTAATTTTGCGACGTCGACATCGGCCGCCGTCGCTCACAAAGAATTATTATTCTGATGAAACGCGGCGGTCATTATTCCCGTGCTGTCACTCGGAACGTTTAACGTTTTCGACTGACTGATTGAATTACTCGACCCTCTTCAGGGGCGTGTGCCGGCGCCCGAAATAATTTTCGGCCTCAAATTGAAAATATCTAATTCGGTTTTATCAATCCGATGACTCCATACACCGCCGGAGCAGCACTCTCCACTTTAAGTGAGCGCCGACCCGCCCTCCCGTCATTCTCTTTCCCGTTCTTTGCAGAACCATTAATTTCGACTCCCTCTCCGTTTTGATTGAGTAAGATGATTTCGTCGGTCGGATTGAAAGGGATACCGGGATGGGTTTTCAGGCCAGATTTTTAGTATCTGGGGAAGCTATCAGAAACAAAGTGCGAAGAGGGTTGGTTAGATCAATAAATGAAATAAAAAGAGCCCGGAAAATCGTAAATTTCTATTGCTGCGTACCTCCAAATGCAATTTTTTAAATATTACACCATTAAAATACGAAGGTATTCATTTTCTTCTAAGAGAAACTATAAATGTATAGACAACCTATCGCAGACTAATTAATTAAATTATGGGTGTCAACTTAAAGAAAAGTCATTACGAAGTACAAGTTATATGCCCAGATCGGACGTCTAGCATAAGGAATCTGCTGACAAGACATTAGATTAGGAATTATATAAATAAGCCGCGGGCAAGCCACTCGGCATTATTGCACGCGTGAATTAGACCTAGATGCACGTGTAGTATTCAATCTGTACTATTTTTTTTATATTGTATTGTAGTTGTAAAGAGTAAAATAAAAACATCTTTTTTAAATTCTACAAGAACGGGAATTTAACTGGCGCAGTCGAGTGAGGATTTTTGACCACCGCAAAAGAAGATCAAATTTTCCAAATTTGTGGGTGAACATTTATTCTTCGGGTCGAAGAACCAGCAACGAAACAGTGCAGTGTAAAAGTGTGCAGGGCTGTGCGGATCAAACTATCCAACCAGTGTGACGAGTGACCGGGAGAAAACGCCGAAACGATAAAACTTTCGTTGAAGTGCCCGACATCGTTATAGAAGTTAAGAAAACGGCCAGACGGATCAAAATTTCCAGAAGGTGCAACCTGTGTGAGGGACGACGTCGAAACGATCAGCATCTCGCCGAGACGCCCACCAGAGTTACAATTAAGGAGGAAACCAACGCAGAAGCAAAAGAAGAACAAGGAACACACCAACCCCAACCAAAAACCCAGCAGAGTGACGAATGGACTTCATTGTACCAATAATACTATGAGTACATTTACCATTTATGAACCTTGACACACTTGCCGCCGCCCTTAACGCCATCCAATTAAACAACATGCCTGATCAACAACAACAAGCGCAGCAACAGCAGCAGCAACCAGCACAAGTGTATCAGCACCCCTATACTCGAGCATCAATTACCCATGCGGAGATTTCAACAATACCAAACTTCAACGGCGATGCCAATACGTTGTCGTTATATATAGATGCGTGTGAAGACCTACTGAGAACTTATGCTGATGTACACAACAATGCCAACCCCGTAAATGCTTATCTGATTAAGATAGCCAAATCTAGAGTAACAGGCGAGGCGCAAGCACTTATCGGCTCAAGAAAACTACACACATGGCACGATATTAAATCCCTATTGGAATTGTCATTCTTAGATCAAAGATCTGAGGATTGTTTATGAAATGACTTGACAGTCGAAGGCCCAAGGAAACATGAGAATCCATACTCCTTTGGGCAAAGGATTAAATCCATCCTAAACATCTTATTGACAAAAATGCAGACAGTGACAGAAGCTGACATGATACCATTGAAGACTAGTTTGTACATGACTTTAGCGTTACAAATTTACAAACGAGGACTCATGAAGTATGGAAATCTTGGGGAACTTATGTATCTCAAGGATCCCAAAACCATGGAACAAGCGATGTCAGAAGTATTAGAATACCAGAACTGGCAGTATCGGTGTGGAAAATCAGCCGCTCCACAACAGCAAATCAAGACCCCACATCAAATCACACCGGGTCACATGAGATCACCATCAACAAATAATTTAGCGCAACCTTCTTACAAACCACCATATCCACAATTTCCTAATGAACAATTTTCTCCACATCAATTTCCACCAAAACAGTTTCCATCACCACAATTTCCAAATCAACAATTCCAACGACAACAATACCCACATCCACAATTGCAATATCGAAGTCCACCTTACCAATCCTATCAAAGAAATCAACCTAATCAATTTCCACAACTACAATATCCTTTCCAAGAACAAAACTTTCCCAGACAAAAACCACCATCCTTTAAATTTAACAAATCACCTGGACAACTTGCCGAGAAGAGACAACCAAGACAAAAACCAATGGACATCGACTCCTCAAGGTTCGGAAGAGTACGAATGACACCATTTGGACCCTCATACCCTCAAAATAAATGGGCAGCTGAAGAACTTCACGTCCAAGAGGAAGAATACCAAGAATATGAAGAAGACGAATACCAACAATGGGATGATCCAAATCCAGAAGCTTTTGTATGGGAACCACAAGAAGAAGGAGAAGAAGAAGATAATGAAAATTTTCCGGAAGCAGCCTCAACTTCGAAGACAACATAGCACCCGAACTAATTAAGTTACCCGACCATAATGAATATAACCATCAACATGCTATCCGTTTACCTTACATTTTTATTCCTGAAATTAATGGCAAATTCCTAATCGACACAGGAGCATCCGCATCCTCAATTTCTAATCATTTGGCTCTCAATGAATTTTCCGAATTTATACAATTTTCACCATTTTCTGTTACCACAATGCATGGTACAACTCACCATGACTACATCCTCGAAATTCCATCCCTTTATACATTCAATGCCCCTAACCAACTTCACCGATTCAATATCGTAGACTTTTCCAAGAAATATGACGGTATCATTGGACTACGATTAATGGAACAAATGGACGCAGTTATTGACTTTAAACAAAAACTACTAAGAACCAAATTCAACACAATTCCACTACATTTTGAAGATCCAAGAATATCAATTGGATCAAGAGAAAGGCGATTGATGAAGATTCCTGTAGACAGAAACCTTCAAGAGATAGTCATCAATCATCAACAATTAATACCAGGCGTCGAAATAACACCCAGTCTAACAACATCCGAAGACTATCAAGCATTGGTAGAAGTTATCAATTTTAATGAATACCCGGTCCACATCAACATGGAAAAACCAATTGAATCAGAAATCCACTTCATGGAAGAAGCAGAAGAAAATACTTATCAACAGTACCATCCGCTAGATATACAACATATGCAGAAGCAGAACGTGGAAACTAAATTAAGACTTTCACATCTAAATGAGGAAGAGAGGAAGACAATCAAGGACCTACTCAAAGAATACAAGGACATTTGTTACGATGATAGATTACCCCTATCATTTACATCAAAAATCAAACACCACATTCGTTTGAAAGAGGAAACACCAGTGTACATGAAACCTTATAGAAAATCACCACTACAACGCGAAGAAGTGAACAAGCAAGTGAAGAAAATGCTGGAACAAAGGATAATACAAGAAAGTTGCAGTCCATGGTCAGCACCAGTAGCAGTAGTACCTAAAAAAGTTGACGCATCAGGAATACAAAAATACAGGATGGTTATAGACTACAGAAAAATTAACGAGAAGACAATTGAAGATAAATTCCCAATTCCAAACATCAATGACATCCTGGACAAATTAGGTCGAGCCAATTATTTTACAACCCTTGATTTAGCATCAGGGTATCACCAAATTGAAATGGAGAGTCAAGATCAAGAGAAGACAGCATTCAGTACCGAAGAAGGACATTTTGAGTTCAAAAGAATGCCATTTGGACTTAAGAATGCACCAGCAACTTTCCAACGAGTTATGAATCATATACTCAGAGGATTAACAGCTGACAGTTGCCATGTATATCTGGATGATATCATCATTTACTCCACTTCCCTCCAAGAACACAAAGAGAAACTCCGAAAGGTGTTCGACCGATTAAGAGAATCCAACATGAAGATTTCCCTGGATAAGTGTGAGTTTTTGAGAAAAGAAGTCGCATATCTGGGCCATATCATCACCCCAGAAAGCGTAAAACCTATCCCGGAGAAAGTAGCAGCAGTGAAGAAATATCCAATACCAAGAACTCAGAAAGAGATCAGGGCATTCCTTGGATTATTGGGATATTATAGAAGATTCGTCAGGGACTTTGCCAAAATTACAAAGCCTATGACGAGATTTCTAAAGAAAGGCGCAAAAATAGAGCTGACTGAAGAATACCAGAAGACTTTTGAACTTTGCAAGAACATCCTATGCAATGAACCAGTTCTCAAATACCCGGATTTCACAAAACCGTTCATCGTAACTACCGATGCGAGTAATGTAGCAATAGGAGCTATATTATCCCAAGGACCAATTGGAAAAGATCAACCAGTATCATATGCATGAAGGACACTAACTGAGACAGAGCAGAAGTATTCAACTATAGAAAAAAAATTATTAGCTGTAATTTGGGCATGCAAGAAATTTAGGCCCTATATATACGGAAGGAGATTTACGATAGTAATCACAGGCCCTTAATTTGACTGCATTCATTAAAGGAACCCAACATGAAGTTACAACGATGGAAAATTAGACTAAGTGAGTACGATTATGAAATTATCTACAAAAAGGGAAAATGTAACAAAAATGCAGATGCATTATCCAGAGTGGAAATCCACCATCGAAGTGAAGCAGACAAAACGTCAACGAGTCCTTTAATCACTGTAGAAGAGCTTGATGAAATTATAAGATCTTTAGACGAACACATTGACGAGCAGGCAGGACCATCAGTACCAACAATACCAGCAGGGACCAAGAATATTAGTAAAGACCAGCCACCAGCAGTAATCGAACAACTAAGCGAATCTGGCGAGTCCCTTCATAGCAACATAAATGTCGAACCACACCAAATCCGAAATTCCAATCACCGAAATGGCAATCGACACCCAGAAATACCAAGTATTCATTGAATCCCATATTTACCCAACAACTGTTCATGAAGATACGAAGGAAGGAAGAGTAATCTACCACGTGAAGATCGACAAGAATAAAACGGCAGAGGACTTATTACGAAATAATCCGAGACATCATGCCAATGGGAAAATATTACATCTACACTAATGATGAAATTTATCAACAGCTGTGTAACGTCTATACACAACACTACACCGATAATGGACCCAAATTATATCGGTGCACGAAAAGAGAGCGAATTTTGGAAACAGCAGAAGAGAAGATAGAAGCGATTATGCAACATCATGAAGGAAAAACTGACCATCGTGGTATAAATGAGACGATTAAACAACTAAAAAGAAGTTATTACTGGCAACATATGAAAGCAGATGTTACAAACTACATCAACAAATGCGAGATATTCAAAAGAAACAAATACGATAGAAGACCACCAAAAGTCCCTTTCCAACTTACGGATCAAGTGGATAAACCATTCGATAAACTCCATATTGACACAATCTCCATAAATTCTCAAAATTTCTTAACAATCATTGATGTATTCACCAAGTATGCGCAAGCGTACCCCATCCAAGGTAAAACGGCTGTGGAAGTATCAGAACGACTAATAGAAAGTTTCAGTATCCATGGAACACCACGACAAATTATAGTAGATAAAGGATTGGAATTCAATAATTTGACATTAAAGGAATTACTTAAATTACACAAAGTAAATCTACACTATACAACACCACAAAATCCAAATTCTAATTCACCGATTGAACGTCTCCATTCTACTTTATTGGAACACATAAGGATTATGAAGAATCAAAAAACAGCCCAAGATATTAAATTACTAATGAAGCTGGCAATCCTAGCATACAATTCTACAATTCATTCGGCAACAGAAGCTACCCTTTTTGAACTTCTATATGGACACACCAATGCAAGAGAGCCACTGGACCTGTATTATGATAATACCTATTTTCAAGAATACATCCAAAATCACAAGGAAAGAACAAGACATCTCTAGAAACACTTAGCCGCCAAACTACAACAGAAGAAAGAAACGGTTATAGAGAAGACAAATGAAACTCGCCAGGAACAACAATTACAAATTGGACAACAAGTATATGTGAAACCTTCTAAGTACTACACACAGAAGACAAAAGAACGTTATTGGGGACCTTATGCAATAACAAATATTAATGAAAACGGCACTGTTGAAGTCAAGAATAAAAATAACAAAATATTAAAGTATCATGTAAATTCACTAAAACTTGGACATATTCCAGAACCCTCATCGGAAGAGGACTAACCGAGGTAATTAAGGTCAAAGACCAAGTCGGATTACTCCCCCTAAAGGAAGGATTGGCATACAACACCCACAGTCAACACGAATTAGTCATCCAGAAGGATTACTCCAGTCTACTCCACATTTGGACTACTTATCAATCACAAAAAGATGAAATTATCCCCAAAGAGAATCCAAGTCCCTACGTCAAGAAGAAGGGCGTAAAGTCCAACAATACGTCGACATTATCAACCCTCACAGTCGACAAAATAGAGGAGCCTTCAACTTCCTCGGCGGTGTAGTCAAAGCGATCACCGGAAATTTAGATGAAGCAGATGGAAGAAAATATGAAGAACAAAAGCCGAACTGCAAGAAAACCAAAAAACCTTTAAAACAGCATTCCATTCACAGTTAAACATTCTTAAGAATGTTACTACACAGTACGAGGAGACTATCAAGTCAATTATTCAAGATCATCTACAGCTGTCGGAAGAAGCAGAGGCACAACAAAAGGTCATGGACGCTATCCAGCTGGCCAACTACCAAATCCACCTTCTCACCACCATCCGGCTAGAGATGGAAGAACTTATTGACGCCACCAATGTCGCTAAAGTAAGCGTATTACATCCGATGGTCGTACAGCCGCAAGTACTTTTAAACTATGTCAAATTAATGCATTTAAATCCGAAAGAGGAATTTCCGTTTGATATTTTGGCAGAGTACATTTATTTAATTGAATCTATTATCAAAGTTAAAGTATACCAGACTAGTAATCATTATGTTTTTGTATTGGTCATTCCAATTGTCGACATAGAACCCTTTCAGTATTATCATCTGAACTCATTACCTATTTTTACTCAAAATAATTCTTTTAAACAAATTACTCCTAAATTTAAGTACATTGGACTTAAAGAAAATAAGTATTTTGTTTCTAATACTATTTGTATACAATTAAGCAAAACCAAATTTCTTTGTGATCACGAATTAGAAAATTATTTTTCGGAGACCGCACCATGCGAAATTCACATTCTCCAGTTGGATAATAACTATCATAACTGTCTATATCATTCTTTCTATTTAAAGGACATTGAAATTAAAAACATTGACAATAATATAAAAATTTTACTCAGTCCCTCTGAAAATAAATTGATCAGAACTTGCAATCAGGATAAGGACACACAAATTGTAAAAGGTACTTATCTGATAAGGAATATTAACACTTGCATTTTTTCTATAAATGACCAAATAATTCGTAATTATAAAACTTTAATCAACACTGAAATTAAACTTATTCCATTTCAGTGGCAACACAGTCAGATAACTACGCTAAATTTGACCCAACCTAATTTTGTAAATTTTTCCAAGACCATCGATGACCAAACTAAATTAATTGACTCCATATCTTTCTCACAACATTATTCAGATACCAGAGACTATGTGCTTTACTCTTTTATCAGTGTGTTAATTGTTGTTTTTATTTTTGTAATGTGCAGGAGATTACGTCCCCGTTTCCAGCACCAGACAACAAACGTGTCCAAGGACGCCAACTTGACCGATGCTTTCGGATATTCAGCATATCCCTTGCAGGAAATACCGCCTCATTTATAATCAACGGTATTTCTGCAGCTGACGTTGGAGGAGTTATATGCCCAGATCGGACGTCTAGCATAAGGAATCTGCTGACAAGACATTAGATTAGGAATTATATAAATAAGCCGCGGGCAAGCCACTCGGCATTATTGCACGCGTGACCTAGACCTAGATGCACGTGTAGTATTCAATCTATTTTTTCTATTTTTTCATATTGTATTGTAGTTGAAAAGAGTAAAATAAAAACATCTTTTTTAAATTCTACAAGAACGGGAATTTAACTTACACATGATTAGTGGCCCACTTTTATTCCCCCAAAACTGTTTTTTTAAATAGTAATTGTAATGTTGAGTAAAATTTTTCATATGGACATAATTGCCTTTTTTTACTCCATAAAAGGTTACAGCCGTTTGAAGTATTGACCAAACTGTGTTATAAAGAGCTCTGCCTTCTTAAGGAAACGAAAAAAAAACAATAAATCTAGCTATAACCTTTTCCTACTTAAATTTACTTATCTTTTATTGTTGCAATGGGATTTATGATGTTCTTTCTTAGTTTGCTATGTATTTTATTTAAAATGTTTCTTTTTTTTGTTAATATTTCAAGCGGTTGTGGCTCTTTAAGGAGTTAAGGAATTTTTTTTGATTATTACATCTGCTTTGTAGAAAAAAGCTTTGTGTATCTTTGTGTATCTTTCTATCTAATGCGAGGGTTACCATGTAAATGAGCATATCGCTTTTTATTTGTCGAATAGTCGCAAAGTTGTATAGGTGTTGTGGTTCCTATTTTGTCAACTTTTGTTTTTTTTTCAGTCTGACCCTCGCAACTTGTTCCTTTTTTTTGACTTGTTTATTTTACTTCGGTCCATTTCTGCGACTGAGGCCAATCACCGACGCTGAGAGCAGGCTGCACACACCCAGGAATTTTGTCGAACTGAAGGAATTCCAACCTCCAGTAACAGTTCTTTAACGTGCACGTTGCATCATGATAGCACACGGGGCCACCGGCCCCGTGATCTATCGAAACATAATGGCCCAAGGGGCCCAAAATCAAGAATAAGTTCAATTTAATAATATTAAAAAATTATCTAAAAAGTTTTTATTTTGTTTTATCACAATTAATTTACACACCATAGTTCTTAACTATGGTGTGAATCAATTAACTTTTGACGATAAGATAACTAGATAACTGTAACGATAATCTAACCTACGTGACTATCCTGACCAACAATGAACAAACTCTGACAAGTGATAATAGTTTTTGGTATGCTTTTTTTCCGTAGAATCTGAACCTGAATGCAGAAATGTCGACTTGATCCTAGTTTTTGAGAAAAGCAGTACTAAAAACTGCAAAAAATCCAAAAACACAGTTTTTTTCTCAAAACTCAAGCACAACTTGAAATTTTTACTTTCAAGTTTAGGTTGTACGAAAAAGACACATACCAGAAAGGGTTTTCACTTGTCCGATTTTGTTCTTTGATGGCAAAGTGATCACTAAGCTTATATTATTGTATTTGTGACAAATTACGTACATACTTGTATAGATGTGAAATTCTCTGATATCTACACTCAAAAGTTAATAGTAGTATGTATGTTAATTGTAGTATGTTAATTTATTGTGGTAAAACAAAATAAAAACATTTTTTTCAATATTATTAACTTGAACTTATTCTCGATTTTGGGCCACTTTAGCCACCGGTTGATGTTTTGATCGATCTCAAATTTTACAGAAATTAATTATCGATATAAAAGAACAAATTTGAGAGGGCCAGACAGAAAAAAAATAAAAGTTATATTTTTTTCTATATAAATAAGGACCACCCTATTGTATAGTCACCAGTCACCATTCTCGGGTCATGCATACAATGGTATTCACCTACTTACATCGTAGTGAAAATCAGTCATAATTATGTTAATGTACATAAGTGTGCGTTTGTATACACTATGGACTGTGTGTTGTAAAGTGAATGAGCCAATGCGAGGTTATTCTGGCCGTATATGAAATAAATTTAATTGGAAACCGATTAATTTGTAATCTACTTAATTGCAGCTGCGAATTACCGTGAGTTTTATCCTGCGGAAATCACGATGTAATAACAGTTTTTTTTTAATACGCACTTTCACTTTTATGCATTGAACCATAATAACGATTAATCAGACAATTATAACGCTTTTATTTTTATATTTATATGTCTCCTGAATACTGTCTGCAACAAAGGAAAATAGAATAATAAATTCCAGCATATTAGCGATCTCTATAAAATTCAGGACATATAGCATCCTGCGCATTTCTTTTACAGGACGCGCAAATTTAAGCTTAAATTCAGGAAAACCTGCAAAATCCAGGACATATGGCAACCCTAGTTACAATATCCAAATACGATTTATTCGTCTATTAATATGTCGTTTATAATGTCCGGTCTAAAGGCACTATACCGCACTTACAGTGAAAGAACAACATACCTATTCGGAAAATGTGTCAGGACTTGATGATTTGATGCAATTTGTCATAACATCAAACTACATGTAATACATCAGCATGTTTAGATTAATGTTTGAGTAATGTGCGCAGTATTGTGTTACATAACTGAATCGTTTTACTATCGTGTTCATATCACAAGTTTAGTACATGCCCTTCGAGCGGCATTCGATATTGGTACATACTATGTGGGATCAATAACTTATACGGGTAATAGAGAGTTTCATGTGCATGCAGCATCCATTTACGGGTATAGTTTAATCATACTTTACATTATCTATATAGCGTTACGATGTAATAAATTTATAGTTATAGAGGCTAGGCGGCTGGGCTATAGTAATTTAGCGTGTATGAAGTATACAATGATGTAGACACGTACATTTATTATGCAGTGTGGAAATGGTGTAACACCATTTCATAACCATAGTGCATAAAACTTAGTAAATACTAATACTTGTAGTACATCTAGGCCGTATATCTTTTTTCCGCGAGTGCACTTAAATTAACTTCCAACCATGTCACATAAAAGTAGGTATCCTTAAATAAAAATTAAATCATTCCTAAGGGATTAAAATTATTCAAGGCAGATCCATACAACTTGAGAAAAGTTGAAATTGCTTCCACCAATGTATAATGTTACATAGGACCTGGTAAAATAGGCTGGGTGGATAAAACGCACAAATTGTACGCCTGACCTAAGCCTGAACATGAAGGATATTAATAGAAGGGACGAATTATAGCCGCAAACTTTACGGAACAATTTAAGTACATCCGGAAAATTTAATGTTTCTGAATTAAGTTATAATGCACGAAATAACTTCTTAATTAGGGCTTTCGCTTTATTTGCGTGCTATGTAACAATGTGTTACATAAACTTGAAACGTAAATTTGACATTTTAGATATTCAGTGCGAATTGATAGTTGTTTCGTAAACTGTATAAAGTTATGGTAGAGTAACCTATTATGCCCGGGCTTCGCTAACGCCTAACGTCTAATGCCTAACGCGTATGTTCAAATTAATGTCCATGATTTGTGTGGCCAGGATTTAACGCATTAATATCATTAGGGGGCATTCATGACGCGTTAAATAACACATAAAAGCATCAGTGATGCCTTTATGCGTTAGCCAAACGTCCCGCTTTTGGCGGGACAGTCCCGACTTTTTACATTTTGTGTAAAGTGAGTCGCGCGGAGTTTTAAAAATTTCACACTTTTTAGGATCTATTATTTTTTACAGAAGTTTTATAGAATTACTAATAAAACTAAACTATACATGTCGTTATTTGGTTCAAATTCTTATTTCAAATCGTTAAAAGGCAGTAACATTTTGATAATTTTCAAACAAATTTTCGCGTCGCCGCAGGTTTTCAAAATTAGTAAGTAAAATATGAATTACTCATTTTAGATAAGTTACAAACCACACTAAATATAATCTTAATATTCAATAATTTATTAACAACTAGACAGCTAAATGACTACAAAGCAGTTTCTTCTGTCATTTGCAATCAAAATTTCACTGATAATACGCATGTACAATTGTTATTCATTTAAAAGTTTCATTGGACATTCATTGACAGTACCCCTTGCAAGAATATTAAAACAGCAAAACAAGAATATTATAGAATCAACACAGAATCTTAGTAATACAGCAAATTATATGTAAAGAATATACAATATTCTAGTCTGTCTAATGGTGGACATTTGATATTCATATTTGTAGATTTCTGAAAAATCATACATAATTGTAATCTTTAAGAGTAAGTTACTAATGTTTGCATTTCTTTTTACTGCAGCTTAACACAATTTTGAAAAGCAACGCCCTTTATGCTTTGCAACATTATGTTGCAATGCAATAGAAAACTGCAAACCCCGTACAGCGTTGTGGATAGGTCAGTAAAAACACATGCTCTTATTATTTATTAATAGACAGTATACAAGGGAAGGTAAACATGAAATATTAAAACATATATAAGCAGTAAGATAGCAGTAAATTTAGGATCCTTTATGGACCCACTCTTCAAAATATTTGCGCTTCCCAAAACCGCAATTTCTTGAATGTCCCAGGGTGAAATTTTGCACGGCAACTCCTTCACATGTTTAACACAATTTAGAGTAACTGCTCCCACTGAACCTACAATCACCGGAACAATGTTTACTTTCATTCCCCACATACGTTCAACTTCTATTAAGAGATCCTTATATTTAAGTTGCTTTTCAAGCTCCTTTCTGACTACATTCGCATCAGCAGGTATTGAAATCTCTATTAGAGTGCACACCTTCCTCTAGAAATCCTTTACCACGATATCCGGCTTATTAACATCAAGCATTCTATCTGTGGCGATCGACATGTTCCATAATATAGTAATATGATCGTTACTCACAACAGGAGATGGAATGTGTTCATACCACCGAGACATTGCTAAACCTAGTTGGGAACAGAAATTATAATGTATATTGTAAGATATGAGGTAGTGCCGATGAGGCGGTCGTGGAACAAGTTTCTATGGGCAGTTGGACATGGCAACGGTTGTGATGATAAAAGAGGACTTTTTTATGCTTTGTAATTGACACATTTAGAAAGCGTTTGCCGGTATTAAATACTTTATATATTTCCGATATTTCTTAATTTTCAACCAAATAGTATTTGTATTCTAACAATATATCCATGATGCGTGGGCAAACGAGTATAAGTCACTATTAGAACTGCTCACATCAGGTACTTTATTACACTTCTCTCGCGCTCATGTCCAAACCTAGGGGATAGTCCTACAGGTTATGTAGAAATATTCAGGAGCATAACGGACGTTATTTCAAATTTTCTTTGTTAGTGATTTCAGAGTTATAAGCCTTCTAATACAAGGCTACTACTTTACAACCGATAGTAGGAGATACGCGACCGACCGACGCGACGCCGCGTCACGCCATTTCAGACGGGTCGAAGCCGAAAATTATTATTTTCGTCTTTTGTCTAAATACAGCCGTTTTCAAGATTTTTGGATCACTTTCAAAAAGTATGTTTCGCTAAAAACTACAAAAATAACTGCTGAGACGCGCACGCCACTAGTTGTGCAGTTTCGTAGTGTCGTCTAGCGTTCGCGGCTAGCAACGACAAAACAGTTCACACTAGGAAAAACTATCAGAAATGTCACCAGATATTTTAGCGGTTAATAAATTTGAATTATACCAAAAAATAGTTTTTTGTAAAATTATAAAGAAATATTTTCTGTAAAATCTTGTAAAACGTATCTAAATATGTCTAAATGAACATCTAGATTGTAGACTTCCGCGGTCTGAGTCAATGATAAATTGATTTCCGGGTGGAAACCGCGTTGAGGAGTTAAAAGTAGTCGAAGTTTCGCACTCTTCAGGCATCTTCAGGACTAAGTATGAAACCTGCTAAGAAGGTGAGATCTTCTTAGCACTTGGTTTCATACAATACCTATCTGGGTGATAGGCCGATCAATATTCGTTCGGTAGTTTCTGAGTTATATCGAAACAAAAAGTAAGGATAGATAGACGTACATCGAGTGTACGCCTGTTCCAGAAGATATACAACGAATATATATATATATATATATATATATATATATATATATATATATATATATATATATATATCTAACAATTAAAATGTTATCGGAAACTTTGTCGAAGTTATGCCGCCAAACGTACAACTTTGTTGAATGGTCATTGATATTACTTCAAAAACAAATTTACTGCGCCATGACGCAAAACCAACAGCGCGCTCAAAAAGAAATACTTGAAGTAAGTAAGGAGACCGCAAAGTTTACGTCCATAACATACACGACTTGAAGTGTTATTATAAACACCCTAGAAAAGTTCTATATATTTATTAAATCGATTTGCTCTTCGAATGTGCGTTCTTCAGTCCACCTGCTGTATCGTAATACTGCAGTTGTACGTAACGGAATAATTACAAAGTTAACTTCGTTAACCGATAGTCCGTTAATTGGTTATAAATGTAACGCAAGTTAACGTAAAACCGTTAATCATTATTTTTTTATAAAAATGTAGGTCATATTGAGTACCGATCTGCCGGTGAGTGGGCAGTGTGCAACTCAAATAACTACGGACCCTAGTTAAAACTGTTTCGAGTATTAACTGTTGTGGAATAGACATGACTTTTCACATGACCCCAGAAATAAAAGTCTAATGGTGTTAAATCTGGTGAGCTTGGTGGCCACCGCCACGGTCCCCTATTTCCGACCACCTATCGTCAAACATCTGATTAAGTTGAATGGAAACCATATTTTTGTTTTATCAACCCTTTTCAATATTTTTCCTGCTGTTCCATAGTTGTTACATTCCTATAAATGAAGAATAAATCGTTTTGTATTTTGTTTGCATTCTTTTATACTGACAATATCTCAAAAACTATTAAAGATAGATATAGGGAACCCTAATATTGATTGATAGGGAATAAGATTTACTAGCGAATGGTGTATCGGTATACAGTGTTCCATTTGAAAAAAATGAGTTTTTACGTTTGAAAATTCAATTATTGTGTAGTAAATTTTGAACACCCTGTATAAGATATCATCATGAACTAAACATCGCCTTATTTGGTTATGCTTTTAGTTTTGGACCACCAATCATGAAACTTCTAGGTTCAATAATAACCGAGATAATAAATTTTAAACGTAACCGCGAAGGCAGGGCCGTGCCGTGCTATGATACAGAGAGGCGGTCGCATCAGGCGACATTGCAAGGGGGCGGCATAAGCGCGAAATCAAAATACATTTTCGTGGAAAAACGCAACATTTGGTTCAGCCTGACATCAGAAACTAACGGAAACAAGGACTGTTTATTTGCCGTGCTAATTCCGTCATTCTTTAAAGTTGGTAAGGATTTTTATCTTCTTCTACAAAAACAACAACTTTTCTTTCTATTGTACAATAATCTTTACACTTTTTTTCTGATTCTACAAGGAGTTAGGAAGTGCTAAGAACCACATCATATCATCACAATTAACTTTAAAATCATTAACTGCTACTAGGTGGTCATGCAGAGTAGGTGCATTAAAACTTTTAGGATTCCAACATTGAAAAATCTATGATGCATTATTAAGAAATAAAAGAAGACTGAGATGCATAAACTAAAGTTTGCATTGGAGAGGTTAGTAGTTTTTATTTGCATGATATTTTATTTGAAATAAATTTAGTCTCGAAGATACTGCAATCTGTAACTTGCAATCTGACAAAATTGTCAGACTGTGTACGGTTCTGAAAGTGAATTCGAATGCATATTTTACGTTCTCTGCATATTCTTTGAAACCTTTGGATGTTTAAAATTATTTATGCGAAATTCAGTTAATTACTTTGTATCCGACTACTGTTGTAGCTCTGAGAGTTTTATCGACTATTTTGTTGTCTTTGTTGCTAGTAGGGAGAGAAAATGTTCAATAAACTATGAATCTAGACGATGGCTGCCACTCTAGACTACACATCCCTAATTAACTAATGTAATAAAATTAAAGTTAGGGTAAAACTGTAGTAGATTGTTCTAGCTGATAAATTAATATGGTATTCGTACATTTTGTGAAGTTTTTAAATGACAATCGAAAGTAGTTTTAAAGAAAAAACTTCTAAGGGGCAGCATTTTGAAGACTTGCATCATTTTGAGAAAATCGCACGGCCCTGCGCGAAAGACACCGAAAAACTAGTAAAATCAAGAAAATTCAAATGATGATATTTAGGTATAGGGAAACCTTATTATAAATGATGTATTTTATACGTAGAAACCAAACATAAAACTAAAATTATATCATTCCATTTAAAATAACAAAGTTGATACCGACTTTCGGTGGCCGGACCGTTAACAGTTAACTTGAGAATATTTTAGCTGAAGAGCTTAGATCGAGTAAATTCTAATTCCAAAATTTCAAGTTTCCAGAAATAGTAGAACGTGAGAAACTTCTAATGTGCCAGTTCCGTGAGACAGCCTGTATAGAAGCACTGGGAACTAACTAAAAACAAAACATGTAGCGCGCATGCTTATATATGAATGTAAACAAAACCAAGTTCAAACTTTCTCAGAATGCCTATAGCATGTTTAATTGTGATATTTTTTTCGATTTAACGGACTTGAATTAACGGATCACGAATGTAGCGGAAGTTAACGAGTCCGTTAATGGTTTTGAAAGTTAACTCAAAAGTTAATTCGTTAACGAAAATTACGTTAATTAAGGATTAACGGATTAACGCTTTTGTGCCCAGCTTTGATTATATTTATCGACGTTAATCTAATGCATACATATGCGTTCACGATATGTTTAGGGCCACCAACAGACAACGCAAAAATAAAAATAGTAATTAATTGCACTATTACTGTGGATGCACTGCATTCGCACTTTCATGGGTAGAGTACCAAATACTCATAAGAAATCTTCTTTGTTCCCCTTATTGTTCCCCTTGGAGGGAGGTTCTCATGTAAAGGCTTAAAAACTAGCTCAACTATGGTACAGCTTCTCTTGCTATAAATTTACTATACTGTACAAATTCAACCCATAATGCGTGTACGTAAGAGATCAATGATGACGTTACAATAGGCGATTTCGCGTGGAACGGTTTGGTTGCGGTTCGCCTACCGATTTGAACCAACCATTTTCACATGGCGATTGATGACGTTGGTTCGATTCGATGCGTCAAAATCTTGAACCTGCCTGGCAAAACGGTTTGAAATATCGGTTCGTTTGGGTTGTCATTTTTAGGTTATAAGTGCTATAACGCTGGTAAAATGGATACGTATGTTTTGCCGGAATGAGCGGTATACCACTGCAGACCGCTACGCATGTCATTATTGACAGTAAGTGGGGCGGGCACCTAACCTATTCATCAAACCGGATGATTTTCCGTTGAGCTGTTTCTGACGTTTTAAAAGTGATGACATGGTGATGACGATTTAGAACCGCTCTGTCAACCACATGCAACCGCCAACCGGAACCAAACCGAACCGTTCAGCCACGCAAAATCGCCTAATGGTTGTCGAGCCACTATGGTTTGACATGATAACTGACATTTATAATACTGGAAACATAAGGAAAGGAAACAAACCAGTTTTCATTTGCATATACGAGGTTATGATAAACCATGCCATAAAAAGACCATTTATTTCACTTAATCCTGTATGATCTGTAAAAATTGTAACCAATTTAAGGTCAGATTGATCTATAATCTAATACATATATAGAGCTGATGTTGTTAAATTTTAGCATTTCTACTGTCAGTAAAATATCATCAGCCATGAAAAGACCAAAAGAGAAACAATCCAGACATCAACCTATTAGTTATGTATTTGTTATTTACTATCTGCCAATTTGCTATATAGATAGATTAAATAGATTAATATTAATGGTGCTCTTCTAAGTTTTGCAACAAGTGGCATTCAAACCAATACAAAAATTTACTTGTATTCATTTCTCCATGATAATCTAAGTTTTTCATATTTCCAGCGTGCACAACAATGCACAACAGTGCACAACAAACCTTTGCACAATAAACGAATTTGAAACACTATATAAGCAAGAATGTATTTTTACTCTTCAACCTTCTGCAACGCTTTGGCACTATATTCTTGCAACGAATAATTTACAGATCCATTTTCAAACTCCACGATTCGTCAAGAAAAGACGCATTGTCAAAAGTGATTGTAGTTTGCATTGCGGATGTATTATTGTAAAAATTTAAGCCGAAACGCAACGTGTTGTAATTCCATTAGTCCTTTACGAGGACTATCATTTTTCCATCGAATCCATAATATGTGGGAGCTTCCAGTAAAAATAGCTCTTGCTCATGGCACATAAGATATAGTGGTATATATGTTACGGTTATAGTGATAAATAGGTTATTATTAATAATTACCGGTTATTATTAATAATAGCCAAGTGGCGAGGTTAAAGTGAAGAATTTATCACATGAACCGGCTATTATTAATAATTTCCAGCATGTTGTGGTCAATGTGATATATTTCAATGCCATATTGCATTAAGGTGACGCTACAATATAATAGAGCCTCAGATTTGGAATTCTGTTAGTATCTACATAATCGCCACACAACGAATCTATTCACTGGGTTTCCAGTGTTGGGCCATTAGTGACGTTAGTCCTGACTAACTTATTTAGTTACTATTCAGGACTAAAATAAGGAAGATTATCAAAACGAGACTAAAAGATGCCAATCCATACTAATTGCATGCACGAGTGTGTAACTCTTTGGGTCATGCTTATTTGCGCAATTCTTAAAAGCTAAGTAAGTAATAAATTAGAAACTCGGTTTGTATTATTCTGCGAATGCATACGTACATAGTGCTTCTGTATTATGCAATTCGTGGCAAGAAAAATTATGTTTATTTATAACTTATTATTTATTATCTTTTTAATACAAAACTTTAAAAATGTTTTATATTTAATTTTGAATACAAAAGTCCTTCTAGACCTTTATTTTTTTGTGTTAGTACAACAATTACACTATTTATATTAAAAAAATAAAGCAAGATAAAGTTTGTAACAATAGGACGTCATCGTCTTTTGTTTTGTTCACCAATGTGAACTGTACCTGTATTTTATTTTTATTTTATTATTTACTATGAATATTGTTTATTTTTGTAAGTGCACAAATGTGATAGAGACTTTATTTGAGTTACCTAAAGTTAATTTTATTTATTAAGAATATATTTTATTTTTAAACTGATTCCTGGACTTGAAAATTATTGTTTTTGTTATTGTTATATTTTTTCATATATCTAAATAAATAATGTACTTAAAAGTTTTTATTTTGTTGGTGATACACACTTTTATAATAACCGCCTTATAAAACAGATTATACCCGTCAGATATTAGATATGCTTACGGTAGGTATAGGTAACCTAATGTAGGGAAGATTGGGGCAAGTTGTTAAAATGTTTAACCTTTTATTTATAAAATAGTACTTTATTGTCAAACACCAAAAGTAAAAATACCGTGTTAGGAACAGAACCATACAAAAATGTTTGCATCATTTGTGCCTTGCAATTTATGTAAAAACATCTATGTAAACTAGTCTCGCCTATTCTTGCATGTATTTGCATGAAAATACAATATTGAAAAAATTAATATTAAATGCGCAAAATTTCAAGATAATTGGGATTTGAGAATTTACTTAATAAATTGTAATTGTACATTTACTTAAAACTACCCACATGCATTAAGTATAAAATGGGTGTTATTGATAATAAAAATGTTAACTTTTTTGAATGTATAAAATGTTCTTTTTATGTTTTCGTCATTGGTATACACCGTCCTTGGGTGTATACCAAATATCATTACGAATTATATCCAGTAGTTTCTAAAGTACAAGGGAGACAAAAGAAAACATTCTGTATTATCAATGTTTTGTATTATTCGTAATTTTGGTCATTGGGCTAGCCGTGCTGATGATTTGCGTCGAGTAAATAAATATAATGGCTTACATAGTAATCAAAATAACCTAGCTAACTTCTTTGAAGACTGTATACAAAAGATCTTTTGTAAAAAGTAACGTTTTTATCACTTTTACCGTGCCCGTTAGGAAATTATTAATAATAGCCGGTCCATGTGATGATTTAAGTGTTTCTAATCACATTGACCAAATGAGGCGATTATTATTAATAATAGCCGGTAATTATTAATACAAACCACATTTATCACTTTAACCGTAACATATACACTATACAGGGTTAGTAAAAATTACCGGAACACCTAAATAATTTTCCAACCGTAAATAATTTCAATAAATTTTTCAAATAAAAGTTTTTTGTTCTAAACACGCTATCGTTTAAATATATTTTTAATATACAGGTTTATTTTATTTTGGAAATTTGGTAACCTTTCCCTTTTCAAATATAACAACCAGTATATTATTATTTTTTTTAATTCCAAGATTAATTTTAAGATTAATTCTAAGAATCTTTTATAGGAATCGTTTTTTTTTATCAAATTATATTACTATTTAGAACTTATAATTTATTGATCAAAATTAGTCAAAATTAGCGGAATGCCTTAATAATTCTCCAACCATACAAAAAATCCAAAAATTTTGCAATCAAAAGTTTTTTGAGTTCATACAAACTATCGTTTAAGTTTATTTTTAATATGTATACATACATATACAAAATACTAAAAAAATGAAAAGCAAACAGTGTTACAGATTTAAAAATATTTGATTTTTTTAATCTGTAAAACAAAAACTAACTGATTGCTGTTCAAATTCTTTTTAGTAGTTTGTTGCCTGATGAAGATTCAATAAAGAAGCGAAACGTTGCTAATTACATAAGGCTATAATTATTCTCATTGGCCGTTTCCCTTCAAATCCAGTTATTTAAGTCAACAAGTCGACCGAGACTTCTTGCCTGGTTAGTAAGAATAGGCATAAGTAATTTATGGACGTAATTTATCATTATTACCCAGCACATAAATGATCAATTCTTTGGCTTTATTGTAAGTTTTTTGGCATTATTGATTTCCACGTGTCAGGCATTTAGCTTCACATTAACTTTCACCAATATTTGTCATATTTCGAATTTCGATCAACGGTTCTTTGTGGGTTGTCAAAATTGACATGAGCTGGTTTCGATAAAAAACTTCTTTAGCCGGGGTATAGACGAAGAAATAAAAATAGAAATAGAAATATTTATTTAGAACTCAAAGGTTTACAATTCACATAGTTCAGTCAAGTTTTGCCCTACAAATGGTGGGGTAGAAATGATTTTGATATATGTTATTTAGTTCCAGGCCCCGATAAAAAATCCAAGTTTTCGACCTTGGCGGAGGTCGGCGCGGTCCGCCATCTTTGATGAAACTTTCTTACGTGTGACGTTTATTTATCATGACATCGTAAACTCAAAACGAAACGTCGCAAATCGTCTAGTATAAACGTATTAAGGTCGGTTTGCATGCGCATGCCAATTTGCACAAATATAACTGAACTGCTATACCCATTTTAACGCACATTTTAATTTGCACAAATTTGTGTACCTGCACAGTTGCGCGTTTCTCACAGCATTAGCTATATAAAAGCCATATACTCTTATATAAATTTAATTCAGGAAGTATTAAATGAATCAAACGATTTAATTAATCGTAATTACCAATCGATGTAATCCTAATTACCTACGCATGGATGAGGCAACTTACTGACAATTATTAGATTTGGGTACGCCAAATAAATAGCCAAATAAAGAACAATAATACTGTTATGAAACCTTTAATTACACCGCATGAACGTTTATCCACAACTTTGATGTTTTTAGCTACAGGGCGAGCCTATGAAGATCTCACGTTTTTTACATGTATTTCCAAATCCGCTTTTAGCAATGTAATTCCTGCGCAACGTGTTGTGCCATTTACAATAGATCAAGTATTAAGTATATTAACTGTATAGCACAATCATTATTGTTAACCTGTGTTACAAAAGTTGGATAAATATGGTGAAGCTGTTGGCTATTCAGTACATTCATCTTGTTCAGGTTCATTGTAAGATAATTGACTATTTCTTGAATGGACTGATTGTTGCTGATGTTGTTGAGTGCGTGAAAATGGTTGTATGTTGATGATAATTCCAGTTGAGTAGTTGAGGCAGCAGGACGTGTTCTCTGGCTCTCTGTGCTTGGGTGGAGTTTTTGGCGGTTTCTCTCGTGTTTGGTTGTGTATTATGAGTTGGTTGTTTATGTGTGGGTTTGCGTATGCGATTGTGTGTACGAGTTGGTGAGTAGACGTCTTTTTCCTTGATTTTTCTTTGATTTTTGCCTTTAACGGACATTTCCCGCCTGAACGTGTCACCTGCACTTGTTTTTGCGACTCTGAACTGGTCGACGACCCGAACATTCATCGTGCTTGTCTTGTATTTCTGGCAAGTGCCTACGTTACGTCGGTGTTTGTTTATTTTATTTGCTATTTGCTTATTCAGTATAACTGTATCCTTTGGTGCCTTTGTTTTCCACGTTTAACCTATCCGTTGCCCAGTTTACCCGTGTTTGTTGTAGATTAAGTCGCTGCGAAGGGCACCGCTAGCGTGAAACTTGTATCCCTGTTTACACCTATTAGGACACTTATATTTGACTGGTTTTTTGAAATGCTGACCTGCGCTTGTTGTAATAATCCTGTAGAGGATCGCCATCAAATTAATTGCTCTGTCTGCAAAAATGGTTATGCAATTGCATGTGCGGACATTACTATGTCCGAGGCTCGTAAGATTCGCGCAAGTTCGGGTCTCAGTTGGTCTTGTAAGAGGTGTTTACACTTGGGGAGCGATTTGAATGAGCTGAAGGCAGTGATTTTGGAGCTACAAAGAAATTAAGCAACTCAAGTCGGTGGGCACGCCTTTCAGTACCCAGGACGCCCTTGCACCGGCTGAGTTTGAGAACATTGTTTCTGAAATCTCTGAGCGAGATAGGCGTGAAAGGAATATCATTGTGTTTGGATTGCCGGAGGTGCCTGGTTCTAACAAGAACGATCAAACTGAACGGGACGCTACAACGGTTCACGAAATTGCCACTCAGCTGGGTGTGACAATGCCAACCGTCAAGCCTTTTCGAATTGGAAAATATGATCCTACTAAAGAACAATTAGCCCGGCCACTGAAGGTTCAACTACTGTCCGAGGACGACGTTATCGCTGCGTTCCGTAACATTAGTAAAATTAAGGACAGTGCGCATTGGATGGGTGTCACTATTACGTCTGACAAGACTATCCGTCAGCGTACCTATTTTCAGTCGGTTAAATCAACTCTTGATGCACGTATTGCTAGAGGCGAGAAAGACCTGCGCTTAGTGTACAAGAGTGGAGTTCCGACTATTGTGTCGGAAAACTAGAATTGCCCAACAGTTTGCCTATTATGTTACCTATTTCTTTTGATGTTTTTTACCAAAATTGTAGAGGTTTGCGCTCTAAATTGAATGTATTTTATGCTAATGTTTGTGCGTTTGATTATGACGTTGTTGTTGTTGTTACTGAGTCTTGGCTTTGTCCCTCTGTTCACGATTCGGAATTGTTTCCCCAGAATTATGTGGTTGTGCGATGTAACAGAAATTTTTGTACCGTCAATAAATCAAAGGGGGGCGATGTTCTTGTTGCATTTAAAAATGATTTTCATTGTCAACGTTTGGATACTGCACATGTATCTCAAATAGCCCCCAATATTGATCATGTTCTTTGCAGGCTAACAGCACATTCCAAAACTTTCTGCTTGTTGGCTTTATATATTCCTCCAAATACTGATGCTGACGAAATTGAGTCGTTTTTTGACGTCATAGTTTCGTTACTCATTGACTCTCCTGTATTTGTCGCTGGTGACTTTAATATCCCTGGAATCATTGATGGCTTCTCCTCCTTGGGAGGCTCCCGCTATATCAAACAGTTTTCTGACATGCTCAATTTGAAACAATTTAATTGTGTAACTAACTCAAATAATAGACTGTTAGATCTGGTCTTGTCTAATATCGAGTCAAATATACTCATCAACCATGAAGAATTACCTCTTGTTCCGGAGGATCTGCATCATCCTGCTTTAAATATTGAAATTACTATTGATATTGGTCGCCCTTCTCTCCAGTTTCCTTCTGCTGGCAACACCCGTTATAATTTCAAAAGAGCTGACTTTCATGGTTTGTACAACTTTTTGATGAGCGTCGACTGGAGTTTTCTGCTAGAATGTACGGATGTTGATACTGCTGTTATGTATTTCTATGAGGTGTTATACGAAGCATTAGATCTGTATGCGTACCTCAAGATCTTCGTATCCCCAATGGTTCAATCCTGAAATAATCCGAAACTTAAAACTAAAAGATTACTATAGACGCAAATGGAGATCTGGCAAATCTGCTTTTCATCATCAGGAGTTTAAACGTATGCGTCAATTGGTAAAAGAGCAAATATCTGCTGCATACTCCGCTTATATCGTTGTTGCTGAGGAGTCTATTAAGGATGACCCGGGTAGGGTATGGAGCTTCATTCATCAGAAGAAAGGTACTTCCCGCATTCCCGCTACACTAACTGATGGTCTGACTGCCTATGCGACTCCAAGTGAAATTGTTAACGCTTTTGCGTCGACGTTTGCGGCTTCTTATGCGGATTATGTGCCGGGTGACTCCGATTATAATGTCTCTTATGTCCCTGCGTTTACCTTTCGTGCCGTAGACGCGGATGAGCTTGTTCGATTGCTTGGACGTTTTGCTAACAAAAGTACTGCTGGCGACGACCTAATTCCCAGTTTTCTGCTACGGGACTGTAAGCTAATACTTGCATTTCCTCTTCAACAAATTTTCAACTTGGCTATTCGGACCTCTACTTTTCCTGATATCTGGAAGAGGGCCAGAATCTGCCCAGTACATAAAAAAGGTGACGTTGGTGTCATTACCAATTATAGGCCTATAGCAATTCTATCGAACTTTGCCAAGCTCTTTGAGATGACTCTGTACTCCCAGATTTTCAAACATGTGAAGCCGTATGTTTCGCAGAATCAGCATGGATTTTTTCCTGGCCGTTCTACGGTTACCAATTTGGCGAGTTTCACTCAATTTGCTTGTGAGACCTTGGATGGTGGGGAGCAGTTGGACGTGCTTTATACTGATTTTAGCAAGGCATTTGATAGAATACCTCATCGAATTCTTGTGGAAAAACTAAATCTCTTCGGCTTTTGCCCGGCAGCTTTGAAGATGTTAACATCATACTTACACGATAGAAAGACCTATGTGTTCTACAACGGATATAAATCGCACGAGTTTGTGGCGTCTTCGGGTGTTCCACAGGGCTCCAATCTTGGCCCTCTGCTTTTCATTCTGTTTATCGATGACCTGCTTAAGGCACTGTCCTGTCAAGCTCTAGCCTACGCTGATGACTTGAAACTGTTTTCGCCCATACGCACCGTGTTGGATGTACAATTGCTCCAATCTAATTTAGACATACTCAATTGTTGGTGTATCAAGTTCGGCTTACCACTAAACATCGAAAAGTGCCAGTGTATGTCACTAACACGTAGACGGGTACCAATTCCTTCAACCTACTCCCTATCAGGAAGGGTGTTACCGCACGTCACCACCATTAAGGATCTCGGTGTTTGGTTTGACGAGGAGCTGAGTTTTGTTGGTCACGTGGAGAATGTGTGTTCGGCTGCCTCTCGCTCTCTCGGATTTGTGCTGAGGATGTGCAGGATGTTCAACAATCCACTCGTCTTTAAGTCTTTGTACCGTGCGTTCGTTGGAAGCAGATTGGAATACGCCTCTCCTGTCTGGTACCCCTATTACACTGCACATCAGTTGGCGATTGAGCGAATACAACGGAAATTTCTAAAGTATCTAAGCTTTCGAGAGACAGGCATTTATCCTGTCCAGGGATATGACTATGGCCTCTTGCTCGCAGAACACGAGTTTCAGTCTCTACAACATCGTCGTGAGGTACACAGTGCCAATCTTTTAAGAAAGCTCATCCATAACGTAGTGGACTGCCCGATGTTGCTTGGAGGTGTGTCATTTCATGTGCCTAGGACTTCTGCCCGATATACCTCGACGTTGAGACTTCCTTCGGCCAGAACAAACATTGGATTGAGGGCTCCACTGAGCCATATGTCACGAAACGCAAATAATATCTTTGATGATATTTTTCTTTAGGAATTTGGTGTTTCAGATTAATATTCTGGACTTGTCGCTTTGTTTCTTGATTTTTTTGAGTTTTGCTTTGTATAATTTTTTGCGCTTACGTTTTAAATTTTTATTGTATTCTTATATTTTTTAGATACCTACATGTATTATGCAATACTTCCTTTAAGTTTGTCCTATAATTGGTTCTGTTGGGCAAATAAATACTATTATTATTTATTGGAATTCTCTGATACATCTCATTAAATACATTAAACCTAGATAATATAATTTAGATACAACATATAAATACTAAAAGTACACTAATAGATTTTGACAAGTAATGAGGATCATCAGGGCAAATTGGTAGTACCGAGCTTCGCTGAAGCCTAGGGTACTCCCTTTGCGGGTATCACCACAGCTCAACCCAATTTTGAAAAACAACGCCATTTATGCTTTGCAACACAAGTTTGCAAAGCAAAGGAAAACTGTGGAAACCCCGTACAGCGTTGTGTACAGGTCAGTAAAAACACATGCAGATATTTATTAATTGTTATTATTATTATTATTATTTATTGGAATTCTCTGATACATCTCATTAAATACATTAAACCTAGATAATATAATTTAGATACAACATATAAATACTAAAATTACACTAATAGATTTTGACAAGTAATGAGGATCATCAGGGCAAATTGGTAGTACCGAGCTTCGCTGAAGCCTATTATTATTATTATTATTATTATTATTATTATTATTATTATTATTATTATTATTATTATAATATGATCCTATTTGAGAATCTGGTTGCTTTTGATGTTGAGTGGCTGGTTTTATAACTGAAGGGAGCTTTTGCTGCTGATAGGATAGTATAGATTGTGGTATATGCCTGACTGGCCAGAATTTACTCAAGCCAAACTTTCTGGCTTGTGCAAGTGCACAAGAAATAGCGGAGGTTAATAAATAGACACGCAGAAAGTACATTTAAATATTTACAAAACACATTAACTCCGTTGACTCCGTTCGACGACGTGACGTACTTGCGCGGTGTCCCAAATTTATATTGCATATTTATATCGCTTTATAAAATTAATGAACATCTGAAACTTGTTTTCTTTTCAATAGTCTCATTAAACCGCTGCCGAGATATCCGCTTCCATGAAAATCTTGTTTATAGCCTTTATAGCAAGAAAAATTTGGAAAATACAAAAACCAATCTGTAGACGAGATCTCAAGTTATACTCTGTGTAAATTTGAAATATTTGAAATAATTTGAAATATTTATTTAGAACTCAAAGGTTTACAATTCACATAGTCCAGTCAATAGGGGTTTTTGCCCTACAAAAGGTGGGGTAGAAATGATTTTGATATATGTTCCAGACCCCGATAAAAAACAACAAATTTTCAACCTTAGGGGAGGTCGGCGCAAATTTATATCGCATATTTAGATCGCTTTATAAAATTAATGAACATCTGAGATGTGTTTCCTTTTCAATGGTCTCATTAAACAAAATTTTGCTATTGTTTTCGATCCTGGCCAGAATCGCGTTGTGCGCTTCCATGAAAATCTTGTTTATAGCCTTTATTGCAAGAAAAATTGGGAAAATACCAGAGCCAATCTGTAGACAAGACCTCAAGTTATACTCTGCGTAATTTGATTTCATTGGGCAAGCGGTTTAGGAAAAAAAAAATGCAAATACGAGCGTTTATTAAAAAATGCTAAAATCGGGTACGTTTTTACACTTCTCTCGCGCTCCTGTCCAAACCTAGGGGCAGATAGTCACTCATGTTATGTAGAAATAATTTAGGAGTATAACACACTTTATTTATTTCATTTCGTTATAACTATATCTACTATCGGTTGCAAAAGTATTGAGCCCTGTGTTTTGAGGCTCGTATCTCTACAACAATTGAACAAAAAACCAATATTAGGTTAAAGAAAGTTTCAACTGATGTTTGAACTTTTAGGTAAATTTACACAGCTAGTTTTTGTTTTTGAGTCGTTATTATACCTAATTATTTAAAGCTTTTACTTATTACCGGTTCTGCCTGCAATAATCTGTATTTTCTTTAGGAGAAAATAAAAATAATTATTTACTCAATATAAACACCTAGATCTAATATTTTTCTGCAATTTATCGAAATATCACATTGCTACATCAAATCAACGAAAATTTAAAAAGATTTAATAAAAATAAAGCATATTTTACGGATTCCTGTTACTTTTATGCCTAATGGTACTCTACTAATAGAATAGATACAATGTTTAAATTATCGGTTGTCCTATTCTCACCTACTGAAATCGTTGAAGAATAAAATCGATTTTATTTAATTGATTTTTAACGCCAGACTCAGATTTACTGCTGTATTTTCAGCTGAGAGCCTATTACATCAGCCCTATCAGTCTCGATGATGCATAAGCTGATGCTACCTTCAAATTCCTGTATTTCGTATTATAATATCACATAATTTTTGCTGCACGATTGTAGGTAACGTGTATTTTATAATGTCCGAGTTGCACATTTCATATTTTATGCATTGTGATGGATGTATACTGGACAACACACGCATATCCGTATCAATATTCATATATGCTTCATGTAAATTAGTTAGTTTCATCAGTTACAACAATTTCAACATGCACGCTGTGGCGTGGATAAATATGTTTTGGATCCCGAAAAAGCTTCTGATATTGACGCACACGTCTGGTCATGTATGTTAAAAGCTTTTCAGGGCTTTGTGTTAACAAGCACGATACGTCACTGGAAGCTATATACCCGTTGACAATAAACTGCTTACGTATAGTAGTGTTTGGGTATCTTGTATGTGTGGTGTAATTGGTGTATATTTAGGACTCATGAGAAATTATCCTAGACACAATACATACATGGTATTTTTAAATCATTGTTTACCAGTAAATTGAATTATTTACTAGTAAAAGCTTGTCTTATAATTGCGTTTTAAAATTTGATATACATCTATTTATACTACTATATGTGCTATTTATACTAGCTATCCTAGCTATACTAGCTATACTAGCTGACTGAGGTTGTCGGGTGTATTCATTTATATAAAAGAGATACTACATACTAATATGGTTGACCAAAGTAACACCGATCTCTCTGGAGAACTTATTAAGTGCGGTTGTTGTGGTAATAAAGTAGTAAACTATATTTCGTGCGAACAATATTATAGCTTGTTTCATCCTGGATACCTCAACAGAAATTCAGCAGCAAAACATCCCGCGACCGATGAAGAGAGCAAATCTATCCATAGTGAAGATGTTGAGGTTATTTTACATAAGACAAGTGCGGATTTGTAAATGGAACTGCTACGGCAGGAAAACACCTACTTGAAGACTCTATTTAAGGAAGTTAGATCCCAAAACAGTATCCTTCTTGATAATATAATGCTCCTAAATGAGAAAGAAAACATGCGTCAAAATTATATCAACAAAGGCGAAAACTGCGATCAGAGAGTGCAAACGGAACACATTCCTGCAGCACGTACTTCAAACGACCAACAGAGGTCGCATGCTTCGGATTCAATTTTGTTTACAACAACCAGAATCTTACTCAAATGCCACAAAGGCCCAAACTGAGGCCAATAACATCAAGGATCAACAGAAGGACGACACGGATAACACATTTACAGTTGTGGAACAAAAAAAGAAAAGGCGAACACAGTTGCCAACAGTCCCGGGTACTGGTTCAGCAAATATTCTGAAAGGAGCAACAAAAATGGTCCGTCTGCATGTTTATAGCCTGGGCAAATCAACTACAGTCCATCAAATTATTGAACATCTGAAAACAAACAATACTGTCGCTCCTAGATGTGAACAGCTAAACTCTAAACCCCCCGATGAATATTCATCTTTCAATGTGTCTGTTCCCCATGAGTCCAAGGAAGAGCTATCACATCCTGCATTATGGCCTGAGCGAACTTCAATGAATGCTTTTTTAGAACATCTCATAAGAAATACCAAACCTAATAAGTGAAGTAGAAGACTCGATTATTCATAACATTCAAGGTTTATAAAATAAAACATTAGAAACTTTCATATTGAATCACATAAAAATAATTCCACTTGCTATATGTATTGGTGAACATTGGTTAAACGTTGATAATAATAATAATAATAATAAATGCCTTTATTAACCCCCAAAACACATACAGTTATAAAATAACAATAGGAAAAAAACACATATTTTAGGAGACTAATAGGTGCGGGTTAAGGATAATTATTCCTTCTCTTCCAACCGTACCCTTCAACCAATAAATAAATACAAAAAAATGTTAAATAACAAAAAAGTATATGAAACAAGCACGCATGACTCCCGGCTCACCCCAACCGCAGCCCACAAAACAGAAACAAAGACACTAACCCGGAAACTCCAATTGCTCGCTCAACAAGGCTCTCTTATAACGCACACGGAATCCCCTCAAACCACCCCCCAAAACACGATCCTGCAAAGAATTCCAGGTCTGACCCATGACGTACCGGTATGCCCTGGTGCGGACAGCCGACATGCAGAGAGGTAGGTAACTCCATTATTAACCGATGTCTCAGGTTCAGATGGTGCACATCTGATCTGAAGCGGATCTTCTCGTGGAGGTAACGAGAGGATTTTAAAACAACAACCTTCACAATCATTGCGCCGCAGTGCAGTCTTCTCCTGTTCGCCACACTAAGCCACCCACTACGGACCAACCATGGGGAAACGTGTGCTCGTCCACGCAGACAGTAAATATAACGAATACAGGCGTTTGGTACTCTTTGGATCCGCAACACATCCGCCCCAACAATGCAGGAACCATACACGGTATCTGCAAAATTAAAATGCGATAACACCAGTGCATCGCAGAGAGTTCGCCTAGTGCCAATATTAAGCCAGCGCTGGTATCGATATAGCATTCTCAGGTTTATGTATGCCAACTGAATCTTTTTGGAGATGTGCGTACGGAAACGATGATGAAATTAAGTCTCTTTCACTTCCTGGCGCTCTGCTTGCATCTCATTACTCACGCCGTTACCATATCCATGGTAGTGTCACTATACTAATGCGCGATGATAGTGCTGGTGTACCTATAAAATTGGATGATTTGTCAATGGATATCCACTGCGAGTAGTCTGCCGTTTATCTACCCATACCAAACCTTATCATCCTTACTGCTTACCGCACTCCTCTTGGTGATCTTCACACTTTTGTATATGTTCTAACTGCTGCTTTTTCTAGACTTGATAATCTAAGCAAGGCTTTTGATTGCATCCCCAATGACGTCTTCATTCGAAAGCTTGTTTACAAGTGTCACCCTCATAGCTGTCGGTGTTGTCGAGAGTCTTCGCAATTCAGAGACGGGCGCTACGAGTTATTGCTGGTCTGCCGTATCGAGCTGACTGCAGGATTATATTTAAGACCTACAGCATAATGCCTGTCCCGTCGTTGTACATTTACGATTGTTATATTGAGTGAGGAGCAACCAACATCTGTTAGTACAAAACTAGTAGAAAAGCGACATTCACAGTTATAATACCTGAGGAATGCACTAAGGAATGAGCTAAGCCATCTACTTTTTCAACAAATTGGACCGAGACAAACCGAGACATACCTTTAAACCTCTACAAACATCATGTAAAGCGCTTGCTCACCGAGAACACATACTACAGCGTCGCCGAGTTTTTACACTGTTTAGTGTAGGGCTTGTTTGGTATTGTTTTAGTTTTTGAATTGCGTGCATGCTCGTGGAGACTGATCTATCAGCTTGTTGATTCCATGAAGTATTTTATTGTATTTAAGTATTTATATTATGTTGACTTGTGCTACCCATTGTGGAACAGCATGAATAAACCGAATTGAAAAAAATTGAATTGAATTGAATTGAATTGAATTGAATTGAAATTAAACTGGAGATTTTAACGTCCATTTTGAATCATCCTATTGTAACGAGGAGTTCGGTCTCCATTCAAATTTTCTGCTGCCAACAAGATTTAGTAATTGGCTGGATAATGTATTTTAAAATGATTTTCTCCAATTACACTGTCATACTGCTGATACCTTGGCATCAGATCATCTTACAGTTGTGGCTTCTTTTTGTACTACCCTATCAAAAAATAAACAAACAACGCAAGGAACTATCAGATCAACAACAGTTACAGGCTTAAACTATTTTTACCATTTTTTGAGTTCAAAAAGTTGGAATTTTATTGCTGATTTTAATATTGATCTCCCAACAAAAACGGGTTATTTCGTGGATATTTTGTCGAACTCCGCTGAAATTGCATGTCCCTCAAAAAAATTTTAACGTTAACCCTGAAAAAGACAAGCCTTCACTTAATATAAAACGGTACTCAAATAAGCTGAGAAATATGAGGTCTACACTTTGTCTTGTAAATGAAACATACACCCGATATCGGCGCCGAGAGATCTTCATTTGCGAAATTCCTATCGAAACCTATATCGAAGAGAATTGAGTACTGCAAAGACTGCTGCAAATGATAAATTTGTCAGCGAACATTTAAATTATCAGTCTGCTATCTGGAAGGTGATAAACTCTACTAGCCAGCGAAACATGCTGGTAGTACCAACACAACACTAACTGCTGATAGTATTAACGAATACTTTATGCGAGTGCCAAGGGATCTACGTGTGGCTATTCCAGTCACAAGATCCGCTGCAACTAATGGCGCAAACTAATCTAACAGAACATATCGCTACTTTGGATTTAGATCAGTAATACAAAATGAGATTCAAATGCAATTAAAAAACTAAAAAAACACCAAAGTTCTCGATATTTATAACTTAAATGCTCTAATGATAAAAAAGTAAAAGATTTGCTCATATCTCCACTGACAAATCTTTTTAACTCGTATATTGCAGAGGGTGACATTCCAAATGCTTTAAAAATGTCTTCTATAACTCATCTAAACGCTTCTACAAGAATGGTGATTTAGATGATCCGTCCAATTAGCGGCCTATTAGTATTCTTCCTGTCATCTCAAAGATTCTTGAAAAGCCACTAAAGGCCCAGCTTGTGGAGTATTTTGACCTGCGAAACCTGCTCAATATGAGACAGTTTGGGCTTAGATCTACGACGGATGCTGTGCTCAGCTTTGTCGATCAAATAGCGGGCACCTTTGAGCGGTCTGGTCCTTGCCGTGCGTCCTTCTTAGACCTATCAAAGGCATTTGATTGTGTATCGCATAACAGCTTACTTCGAAAACAATATTTCCACAATTTTCTTCCGGAAACCAGCAGACTTATGTCATCTTGTCTGTCAAACAGATTGCAGAGGGAGAGATTTAAATCGAGAGAATCTGAATTCGGCATCATCGATAGTGGAGTACCTCAGGGATCGGTTCTTGGCCCAATTTTATTTCTGATTTACATAAACGACTTGCCTTCCATTGTTGGAGATGACAGATATCTACTGTTTGCCGACGACACCACATTGTATACTGCTGGGTTTCAGATGGAACAGGTCAATGGTGAGCACGCTGAAAGATTTTCTGTTGCAAAGAGCTGCTTTTTGAGTAACTTGCTGACGTTGAATGAAGGTAAGACTGCTAATATCACCTTCAACCTGCGTACTACAGATGCAATGGAAAGAAAGCACATAAAATTCCTGGGTGTCGTGATTGACTCGAGGCTAACGTGGGATGACCACGGGAGTGAATTGGCCGCTAGTTCGAGTGCTGCGTTTCGGCTGCGCAGTTTATTTTCCACGGTGTCCCGGGATATTTTGAGGACCGCCTACTTTGCGATATTTCAGAGTCGCCTTACGGACTGCATCTTAGCTTGGGGCCACTCTCATTCAACATCGGCTTTTCGGCATTCAGAGAAGAGCTGTGAGCGTGCTTGCTGGGTTGCGCTATCGGGAGGACTGCAGATGTGCGTTTGAAGACCTAAAAATACTGACTGAAAATAAAAAAAAAATAAAGACCTGAAAAATACTACCATATTGAATAGTGTAAATACGTCACCTTGAGGATGACCGAATACACTACAAACTCTGATCCATCCACGATTATAACACTCGCTTTAAGTCCAACCTAAGAACTAGTCATACTAGATTGTCACGCTCTCAGATTGGCGCCGGATTCCATGGAGTTCGATTTTTTAATCAAACTTCCCGTGCATTTCAGAACGGTATCGAGGAAAGAAATACTGAGTACAATCAAATTTTTGCTGCTATCCAAAGCATACTACTCAGCGGAGGAGTTCCTTCAGTATACCAGTCTGGTGCCAGAAGAATGTGGTTAGGTTATTTTCTGAAGTGTCTGACAGTCGCGGAGTGGTAAGCCTTTTTATCACTCCTCATAAGTTTTATGATGGAGAAGAATTATTAGAGTGTATTGAAAGTATTATTGGAGTGTATTGAAAGTAATTGCTATTGCTTTTCCACTTGTTACTTTACAACAAACTTGTAAATACAAATTGTTTCACAATTTGTGCCTGCAAATTTTTTTTTTTCAAATCCTTGTCTTTTTTCCTGAAATTTACTTCACATTTTTTACTTTATCATACGCAGTATTATAATCGTGCCAAAAAAAATTTTTCAGATTTTAGCGGAAATATGTCTTTTCGGGTCCCCTGAACATTTTTGACCAAGGTAGAAAAAAATGTCTGTGTGTGTGTGTGTGTGTGTGTGTGTGTGTGTGTGTGTGTGTGTGTGTGTGTGTGTGTGTGTGTGTGTGTGTTTGTGGCGACGATTCCGGAGAAACTACTAAAGGTACTTCATATTTAGAAGTTTCATGACCAAACTTAGAGCTGAAAAGCTTTCTGTTGAAAAGGGTCCAAAGGAACTGGAGGTTTAGTCTTAGCTATTTTGAAAAATTTTGCAAATAAGCCGCCATTTCTGGAATTTCGTCGAAATAGTTAAATAATAAATTAAAGAAGAGGAAATTCTGAATAATTTATGACTATGACATTTTTTGGTAAAATTAATCGTTTAGCTGCATGAGTAAATTCTATTTCATCGAGATCGCTCGTACTGCATTAAAACTAGTTAGCCAGGATTTGTCAGATATTTTGATTCTAATGGCAGTAGGTAGCGTCAAGCGCAGATGTTTTGATAATACCTACTGTCAATATAATCAAAATATCTGTCAAGTTCTAGTCGGTTTATTTTAATGCAGACATGGCCTATTTCGATCAAATAGAATCTCATGCAGCTAAACAATTAATTTTATGTATAGTATGATAAAGTCATGTGCTTGGCCACATCAGATTTTTTCATCTGGTAGATAGGATATAGTACAATGTCGTTCTAAAGATCCAAAATTTCTTGTTCTATTTCTACTGACCCTACTTGAACAAGTTAAACAATTTAATTTTGCCACTGTATCAGTCTGAAAACCCAAATCCGCCATCAAGAAAATCTGTTAGTTTATACAAACTTTGAGTGCTTTTGTGTTATGGTTTCTTATTTCTTAAATCACGCTTTCAAATTTTTTCATAACCTTTTCATACCTTTACTGAGCCATACAAACATTGGCTTTTTTCATTAAAAAAAAATTCTTCCTCAAATTGTTTTTCATGTGATCATTTTAAATGAAGTTGAAGAAAAAATACAAAATAAGAAACACCCCAGTACATATACTTAGCAACATAAGTAATTATTTATTAGAAGTTCTTAATTTATACGAAAATCGGCCAATGCAACTTTAGCATAGCCTTTAGCATAACTTGACTATTTTTATCCAGGGATACGACTATGGAAGCATGCACCGTTTCAGGAAAACAATCTGCATAACCTCTTTTTATCATCCGATTGTGACAAACAATACACCAAACGAAAGAAGAAGCTTGTCTCCACTTGTGCTAGTTATTGCAGTCCAAGTTTCCGCTAATTAGTGGTCTAAAAAACCTGAACTTTGAATATTTTTACTCTCGGACATGCGAGTATAGAAACATACACCGTTTCAGCAGAACAGTAAGCATAACCCCTTTCTATCATCCGATTGTAACAAACAATCCAACAAACGAAATAGGACGCTTGTGTCCACTTATGCTAGTTATTGCAGTCCAAGTTTCCGCTAATTAGTGGTGTAAAAACATCGCAAACTTTGGAGATGTGCCAATTTAAGCAAATAATGACATTCCTTTTCTCTTATTAGGTATCATAAGAGGCGACAAGCTTCCTCTTTCGTTTTGTGTGTTGTTTGTTACGGAAGGTTGGGTTAGCGGAAGGTTGGGCTGCAATAACTATGAAAGTGTGGGCTATATTTGGACTTTTGATTGCTGGAAGAGATGTTGTAATTGGTAGAGGATTAACGGAAATATGAGATTGTAAAAATGTGCCAATTTAAGCAAGAAATGCGAATAAATTTGTACTTGTCAAATTTGTAGGTAGTAATTGACGCCCAAGATCTGCTCATTAGATTCTCATATTTACGCTTATTGTACCAACCACGTAAAAAATAACCTATACATTGTTTTCATTCAAATATTATATCTATTAGGTATTATATCTATTATATCTCTATAATATGGCTACATATTACTACGACAACTTTCTACAATTCTGTTTACTTGGCATTAAATTTTTAGAACAATTCAGTTTAGTTTCCGACCTACATTGATTTAGAATTCCGAAATACCATTGGCTCCTCTACTAGATTTACTTAGCTCCTAAACTATTGGAAGATCTAAGGAATGTAAGGAAATGATGAGGCATTGTGTGCAATGTATAGGCCTGAGGAAGTCTCTACCAACTTCTTAGAGTCTTTTGAATATTTAATTTCAAATCTTTATGACCATTTTGAGAGTGTTTTGTAAGATTTTGGAGTAATCTGGATATGTCTGGTGAGACATCGACATCTTTTCGTTCGTTTCAGCTGATGGATGTTACAGCCATACGTTTTTGAGCAATTGGTTACCGACAGTAATTGAATAACTAATAATACAGGCACTAGTTTGGACTTGCTTGTAACTGATAATAATAGAAATAACTTAACAAAACCGTTGCTAGCTCTTGGACAATATACCTACGAATCTTACGTATCAATTTATCATTACTAGAAAATTCAGTATGAATATCAAAGTGGGCTCAGACCGCAAAGTCACTGCTTAAAGCAATTAATTGAAATCAGTTAGAGCCCGTTTCCAATCGCACTGGAATTCAGGTTCTCGTCTGCGATTTTATTTGGAGCGTTCTAATATTTTTCCCATTAGTAATCTCAGCTGCGGAATGTCTGCATCGGATACCACACCCGTCCCCTCCCCCCGAGACGTCCGGATCAAGGGTGTCGGGTGTCATTAAAATAATTAAATTGGGCAGAATGGAATCAATGATCGCATTTAGACATTTGCGGTGCAAATATTTTTCAGGGTTCCATTTAATACGACCTCGCAGGTTTGAAGGACGGATGAAGAATGAAATAAAAAACATGCAATGGTTTTAGTTTACATTTTGTAGTTATATTATATAATAATAATAATAAGTATGGTTTGTCTTAAAATTCAAATGTTTCAGGTAATAAGAATAGCTCCCAAGCGGGATTGGATAAATTTGTCACTTATATGTCTGTTACTATCGAAGTCTTTGGTTCGCACGGGTGAAGGTGAAAACTAATGTGGCAAGCGTTACGCACCGAGCGCCCAATTATTACTCTATAGATCCCACTAGATATTATGGTACAGTGGAGTCGATATGATGCCGCAAAAATTACCCGTGCCGTATATTTAGACCACCACTACCAAAGATATAGTATATTATAATACAAGTTTTATAAGACAAAAATTGGCGCACGAGTTGTTTTGGGCACGACGAGCGTAGCGAGGAGTGCCCAAGTGGAACGAGTGCGCCAATACGTCTTATAAAACGAGTGTTATATACTATTTTTTCTACTTTGCGACATTAAATTTACATAAATTTCGAAAATTGCGGTTGACATCTGACAATCTAGAGTAATTTCATATTCAATAGTTGTAGTTGTGGTAAAATTCACAAATATGATTGACGCGAGCCAATAGCGATTGAGATGTCAGCCTTTTTTGACACTTGACGTCAATATCATCAATCTTGGAAAACTAAAAGTTACTAAAAGTTTGTGATCTAGTGTTTTCATAACGACACTGAAAGCGGTTTCGTTATGAGTTTATAACGAACGCAAAGTAGAAAAAAGAATATATGGTTGCGACGCTTCGGGTCGCCTCCTTTGACGAAGTGGCGTCTACATTTGATGACGCTTCAGGGTTTTAAATCGTTGACCATTCATAGCAATAGTGCATAATGGGCGGCGACATACTCCGGACGTTTGTGAGGTTATGTTTTGTTGTGTCTCGCTCGTAATATAAACACAATGGGCTGTGGGTAGTCATCATGACCGCGTTTCATTTAATACGTTGCCCAAATCTACCTCACTCTTGGACCCGCGTTTCTTTTTCTAGTGTCGCATTTTATATTCTTTAATCTTTGATGCTACATCAACTATTTCGTATGTAACATAATTTAATTACATTAAATTACATGCGAACACCACCTAAAGGATATCCCAGTAAGTGAAACCCATATTTTATAGCTGCCATATGAAAACGATTTACACATTACTCTTTGGAAGAACGTTTATTAACCGTGAAGACTCATTACAAAAATTAACAAAATTTTACAGTGATACATTGCAAGTTTCGGGACCATTTTGGTTTGCATAAAAGCCAGTGTCATGCAACAACTTCTGATCCATCCTCAACAAATGACATTTTGGCGCACCTTATGGGCAGAATAGATAATCAGACGGATCTTTTTTGTAAAAACTGTACTTTCAACATTGAACATGTCTAGCATATGATTTCAACTTGGCCGCTTCCTCTGCTTGTTTTTCTTTTTAAGGTTTATGTAAACCACGAAGAAATAAATTGACTGCCATATTTGTGAAATCCAGCATCCAGCAATCTTTACTCCAAAACGGTTTCTAATTTGTTTCGAAAAGATGCACACCTGTCAATGGAGCCGGGCCATTTGATTGACATTTTATTCCATGTCTACAGTCAAAACAGAAGTCAATAAAATTTACTTTGAATAATATTATGTTTTTCTAGTATGAAATTCAAGTTCTTATTCAGACACCCTTTATTAGGCCTTAGCCGACTAAATCGACTTCCCGAATCTTCCTGTATATTATGCTACTAAGTTGGGCCTCATTTTGGGCTTCCCACGCTCCATCGCGAATTGCCCGCAATTGGAACGGAGCTTCAGGGTCACATTCTACGAAAAAATGCATACCAAAATAGCTATTCACTGAGGTGTGGAAATGTCCATTGTCGGCCAGGCAGTCTACAACTACAACAGATCATCCAGACTCATCATAGATGAACGGGGTAGTAAGTGCAAATTGGTAGGTAACTTTAAGACTGTATATATACTCACGCCGAGTATAAAATCATTAAACAATTAATTAGCGACACTTCTGGTAAGTCAATAATTAAACATAAACTAATTTTAGAACAATTTCAGGTGGAAGAACTTAGATAATTATGGAAATAAAATTTCGATGGTGAGTTTAAAGCTAGAGATTAAGTTAAGAATGAATCAGAAAATGAGAGAGGATTATATTAGTAAGCCAATGCATGGTCAATTTTTAAGAATTGTGGGGGGTGATGGTATTTCAAAGTCCGGATCATTATATTGGCTTTGTCATGGGAACATTAAGGCTGATCCGGAATCCTCTATCATAGCCGCGCAAGATCAGGCAGTACGTACCATATACCATGAGCAGAAGATTATGAGAGTTGCTCATGATGGGGTTATAAACATTGCATTACAATTTGTGTTCCCAACTAGGTTTAGCAATGGATGTGTCTCGGTGGTATGACCACATTCCATCTCCTGTTGTGAGTAACGATCATATTACCATTTTATGGAACATGTCTGTTGCCACTGATAGAATGCTTGATGCTAATAAGCCAGATAGCGTGGTAAAGGATTTCCAGAGGAAGGTGTGCACGTTCATAGAAATCTCGGTGCCTGCTGATGCGAATGTTGTAAGGAAGCAGCTTGAAAAACACCATAAATATAAGGATCTCTCAATAGAAGTTGGACGTATGTGGAGAATGAAAGTAAACATTGTTCCGGTGATTGCAGGTTCATTGGGAGCAGTTACTCTAAATTATAGTAAACATGTGAAGGAGTTGCCGTGCAAAATTTCGCCCTGGGAAATTCAAGAAATTGCTGTTTTGGGAAGTGCGAATATTTTGAGGAGAGTTTTATCATAAAGATTCGTAAATTTACTGCTATCGTACAGCTTATATATAATATTTCATCTTTACCTTCCTTTATATATTAATAAATAATCTCTTCATGTGTTTTTAATGACCTATCCACATTGCTGCACGGAGTTTCCACAGTTTTCCTTTGCAAAGCATAAATGGCAATGTTTTTTTCAAAATTGGGTTGAGCTGTGGTGATACCCGCAAAGGGAGTACCCGAGGCTTCAGCGAAGCTCGGTACTACAAATTTGTCCTTGATGCTCTTCATTACTTTTCAAAATCTATTAGTGTAATTTTTGTATTTATATGTTGTATCTAAATTATATTATCTAGATTTAATATGTTTAATGAGATGTACCAGAGAGTTCCAATAAATAATAATAATACTGCCGACTAATAATACTGAAGTACTGCCAATGCGCTAGGGAGTTGCTTCTACGATATCTATTTAACGAGTTGTCGCGTAACCGCATCACTTCTTTTATGACGTTTGTTGTTTAAAAATCTACCGGGTCATCAACATTATCCAAGCCATGTATCTGATTCCACTAAATTGCATCAAGATCCTCTCGAAATGTATTGTAATCAAAGTTAGAAAAAAAGCAAAATGTTTTACTAATTGACACCTTAAAAGACCTCCTCATACCCACTGGACAATACCCCAACTCATAGTCTGCGACGTTATCTACTTTCATGACCCCAGATGATATGATAGAATTATTATTAGTTACAAGCAAGTCCAAAGTAGTGCCTGTATTAGTTATTCAATTACTGTCGGCAACCAATTGCTCAAAAACGTATGGCTGTAACATCCATCAGCTGAAACGAACGAAAAGATGTCGATGTCTCACCAGACATATCCACATTACTCCAAAATCTTACAAAACACTCTCAAAATGGTCATAAAGATTTGAAATTAAATATTCAAAAGACTCTAAGAAGTTGGTAGAGACTTCCTCAGGCCTATACATTGCACACAATGCCTCATCATTTCCTTACATTCCTTAGATCTTCCAATAGTTTAGGAGCTAAGTAAATCTAGTAGAGGAGCCAATGGTATTTCGGAATTCTAAATCAATGTAGGTCGGAAACTAAACTGAATTGTTCTAAAAATTTAATGCTAAGTAAACAGAATTGTAGAATGTTGTCGTAGTAATATGTAGCCATATTATAGAGATATAATAGATATAATACCTAATAGATATAATATTTGAATGAAAACAATGTATAGGTTATTTTTTACGTGGTTGGTACAATAAGCGTAAATATGAGAATCTAATGAGCAGATCTTGGGCGTCAATTACTACCTACAAATTTGACAAGTACAAATTTATTCGCATTTCTTGCTTAAATTGGCACATTTTTACAATCTCATATTTCCGTTAATCCTCTACCAATTACAACATCTCTTCCAGCAATCAAAAGTCCAAATATAGCCCACACTTTCATAGTTATTGCAGCCCAACCTTCCGCTAACCCAACCTTCCGTAACAAACAACACACAAAACGAAAGAGGAAGCTTGTCGCCTCTTATGATACCTAATAAGAGAAAAGGAATGTCATTATTTGCTTAAATTGGCACATCTCCAAAGTTTGCGATGTTTTTACACCACTAATTAGCGGAAACTTGGACTGCAATAACTAGCATAAGTGGACACAAGCTTCCTATTTCGTTTGTTGGATTGTTTGTTACAATCGGATGATAGAAAGGGGTTATGCTTACTGTTCTGCTGAAACGGTGTATGTTTCAGATATTTTGATTATATTGACAGTAGGTATTATCAAAACATCTGCGCTTGACGCTACCTACTGCCATTAGAATCAAAATATCTGACAAATCCTGGCTAACTAGTTTTAATGCAGTACGAGCGATCTCGATGAAATAGAATTTACTCATGCAGCTAAACGATTAATTTTACCAAAAAATGTCAGTCATAAATTATTCAGAATTTCCTCGACTTTAATTTATTATCTAACTATTTCGACGAAATTCCAGAAATGGCGCCTTATTAGCAAAATCTTTCAAAAACGCTAAGACTAAACCTCCAGTTCCTTTAGACCCTTTTCAACAGAGAGCTTTTCAGCTCTAAGTCTGGTTATGAAACTTCTAAATATGAAGTTTCGTCCCGATACCTTTAGTAGTTTCTCCGGAATCGTCGTCACAAAAAACGGGTACACACACACACACACACACACACACACACACACACATACACACACACACACAGAAATTTGTTTGTACCTTGGTCAAAAATGTTCAAGGGACCCAAAAAGACATATTTCCGCTAAAATCTCAAAAATTTTTTTTGGCACGATTACAATACTTTACATACTGCGTATGATAAAGTAAAAAAAATATATTGTTAGAAAGAGAGTGTACAAGATTGTTTTTCGGTTTAATATATTTGTGGGAATCATTGTTTTCAATCATGTATGTCATAAAATGAAGTGCAAATAATCATATTTGTGATAGTTTATGAACGGGAATATACCATACTCGCCTAATTAGAACGGCCAACCAAATGCAATGCGATAGCGTGTTTTAAACTTTGTACATATTGTTATATTGGTACTTACTTAATCGGAAAATATGAACAATAATTTATATAATAAGTATGTTAAAATTGCTCTTTTAATGTACCTATATCTATGTATCATTTTGCTTTGAAAAGAACGATGTTGCCCCGCTGCCTTACCATTATTAATGTGCTCTAGGAAACAAAAAGTTTGGGGTCTCCTGGTGTTTCTTGACTTTTTGAACACCGGCAGCAATGTCTTTCAGACTGTACAACCTTTTCGACAGGTGTCGTTCAAAATATGGTGAATTATGTCTTTGTTATAACCGAAGAAAACCCACCTTAGCGTACGATGTACACTCAGTACAGTGTACTGTACACTCTACAGTTGTCTGAGCTATATATCGTTATTATGTTGTGGGAAAATGGCAAACATCTCCGTTCTCTTCATACGTGGAATTTAATAAATAACAAATCTACAACCTCAGGTACTGGCACGAAAACCCCTAGTCTACCCTTATGTGGTAATTTAATAAATAACAAACCTCCACTATTAGGTCCCGGCCGGCAGTTGATTCAGCCAGAAAAAAAATTATTTTCCCGTTAATTGCTGCTATATTTTTGCTGACCGGGTAACTCAATAATCGTTATGGTTTTCGGCTCGTTTAGCCCTATTGGATCGGGTGCTACTTCAGCCGACTGCGCTACTGATCATTATTAGAATAGATACATCAAATTTGGGAAAACCATCGAGTCGATATGGGAAGATAGACTGTAACCTCATTTCGGCAAGTAATTAGGCCATAAACTTTGACATAAACTATAGTTCGTAAACAATCCCAAAGTTCTGGGTTACTGTTACCGACAGCCGATCATCGCCATTCGTTATGTCCGTTTATTAAGGAATTTTTATTGCAATTTGCAGTGTGCGTTGGATCCTATAATGGATTACTTACTATGGATTTAATGAGAGCATATTAGACTAGTTAGTATCTGATGGATGGGGTTTGCTGGTTGATTTTTCTTAAATCTTTGGGTTAATAGTGTTTCCGATATAATTAATGGGTGAACTAAGTGTATACCTAACTACAACTTTATTATATGGTAGGTATTGTTTTCATCCATTAGACTATAAAGTATTCTTATCTGTACCATTTTCAAATTTATTAGTATAGTTATACTTATTTCTAATTTGGTAGTTTAAGTACAGTAATTCCTCCATTTTCGTGGTTAATTGGTTCCACAAATACAGCCCGTAAAAAATCTCGTAAATTATAGGTATAATTTTTACGACACCTAAAGCGCTGTCATATGCTAGTTACATACTTACAACATGTATTTTATGGAGACCGCGTAAATACAGGGATTACTGTATTTAGAAATGTATGTATTTATTATTTTATGTGAATGTTAAGAATAAAAAAACTTTCTCAAAACAAAAATATGTTTATTTGTGTTCATTTGAGTGCATCAGTGGATAGCTTATTAAAGGCAAGTACCTAGTTTTAAAAAAATTAGATTAAAATTGATTGTTAGTCTTTTAATGTTAAGCTTAGTTAAGCTAAGTTAATGTTACGCTTTTATAAAAAAAAGTTTCATTAATAAAAAAATCAGAAATTAAAAATTTTTCAACCTCTTTTGTTGATTGAGTACAAGCTTTTATACCAAGGCAACATGTCTACTCTGGACATTAGCAGATTAGAATGTTTCCCCTTCCGAGCGGAAGAAGAGTCCCCTTCCTCCTGCCAAAACCCCACTATTTCTTATGCAGACACGAACAACATTCTGAAGCGCATTTTTTGTAATAAATAAAGAGGCATATAAAAGAGGGATTCTAATAATAGAATCTCCCGCCAACAAATCAGCCCTCTTGTTGTCACGGATTCCACTGTGGCCAGGGTCCAGCATACTGTTTGCGACCGCCCGCACTTTCACGTTTCCATATAATATCCGTCTCTTATTGATCAAATAATGATTTTAAGATTACCAAAATGTCTCTCATTCTCGTTCTTCTCATGGAGTTAATAGTCTGACCAAGATTGCGACGGGTTTCATACGCGGAGTGTCGTTTAAGAAAGTGGGACGAAATAAGATTAGGACGTACAGTGTAGTTTCTGATAATATTTTTTTTTGCTAGGAAGGAAAGTCGTAAGGATAGTTTGGCAGCCTCAACTAAAAGGGCATTAGTATGGGCAGATCGCAAGGCACCTAGAACAAGCCTAATAGCCTGAAACTGGATGGTACCTAATTTAGCTAGGTTTTTCTTAGTTAAAAGAAGTTAAAAGCCAAGGACTATATTCCAGTCTACAACAAATTAATGCCTTATAGGGAATATAAATTATATGAGGGCAACAACCCCATCTAGGCGAAGACAGGAATTTTATAACGTTGAGTGCTTTAAATGATGGACGACACACATTGTTGGTGTCGCCATTCCAGGACAGATTAGAATTTAGAAATGCGCCCAGGTATTTAATTGAACTACAAAGTTTGATAGGAGAATTGTCATTAAAAAATGACGGCAAAACTCTTGTAGCCTTCGGCGTAAAAATTAATAAGAACTAAGAACATAAGAACATTTAGGTCTTACGAGAAAAAAATCTAAGAAATTTTAGAGCCGGAATGTAGATATTAAAGAAGATTGGACTTATCGCACTTTCCTGCGGGAAAAGGCAGTGCCCTGCCTTGGCAAGTAGGGTGTCAGTTTTATTAAAGTGTCAACGCAATCTATCAATCTTTAATAAGGTTTATTTTTATCTATCCTGGCTTGGACCATCCCCAATTAAGAGCTACGTTGGTGGAGGCGCCGGGTAACGGAGCTCTTTATGGGAGGCGGCTCTAGTACAACTCTGAGGATGTATATTAATGTTGTCAATAATTAATTATAGTTTTTTATTAAATATCTAGTTGAAACTAAATCGTAGAAAGTCGTCTTGTTTCTCTGGACACTAATTTCTAACAAGTGCGACCATACAACATTTAGTCGAAACTTTTTTTGGAAAAAAAATGGTGGTTGCTAGGTACTAGATTGTTAGTTTCACTAGCTTTCAGATAGTATGAAAATGTCATCCGATTTTATATGAAATACAATATATTATTGTAGAGTTCCAAAATAATATATGTACATCAATTAAAAAATGTTTTAGCACAGAAAATAAATACAAGGTGTAGAAGACAAATATTTTGGAAACTAAAAATATAAAAAATACCAAAATGATTTGAAAATTTTAAGCCATATCGGACCTGGCGCTCCGCACTTGAGCCCTGAGACTCTTATGCCATATGAATCCCCATCATGTACAGAGTCATCTTCCCCGCATGGACCCCCCTCACACCGCACCTCATGAATCCACACACGATGGGGTGTCATGCGGTGTAGGGGTTCCGGGACTGCAGTCAAGCGTTTTCGCTTGGGAACTTGAACAGACAGACCTCGTTAGCGCTTTATTTAAGAGTATAGTATATATTATCTTTCCCGCAAATGTATGCATGTTGATTATTCAAAGAGATACAAAAGGGGCTATATTTCCACAAAGTTACGTATTTTTATGCTGATCACTTACCTAAAAAGAAATTTAGGTACCCAATCTTTTGGTTTGCTCAAAGATTTGACCAAGACATTACTTTTTGCTATTGTTTAGAATTTAAAAGTAATTACCCGAGTAAGTTAATTTATTTACTGTTTCTGTACTACATTTGTGTATATAATACGTTAAGATCTTGTTAATATTTTATAGCAGACTTCAAATATCCGGTAAGTAAAGTATTTAAACCTCCCAAGTCTATTCCTGGCTTTGCGCCATAATAAAGTTAGTGATGTTGAAAGCGTGTCGGTGGGTAACTCAATATTGTTTCGATGGAACGTCATTGTCTTGTCATTTTCCATGTATCCCAAAGTCTGCTTCCTAGTCCCTATAATCGAACCAGAAAGGGCCGTTAATGGACGAGTACTCGTAAGTCTTAAAGGTCGTCGTTAAAGATTCGACGAATATATATTAAACTTGTCCGCAGATTGCTGGAATATCAATCTGAAGACATAAGTACCTCCACAATATACATTTTTAAACTAAGTTGATACACTAGAACTATTCTCCATTCAATGTATGGAGATGATGGCGTGCATAAAATAACGTTATCTCAACGAACTTATTTAAGATCTTAAAAAAATTTTCTAGTTAAATCACATAAACGCATTTTTTCTTTGTCATTTGATACCCGATAAAGGAGCGCACCATATCTCAGAAACGGTTCATTTAGGACCCATGTTGATGTGACATTTTGACTTATTTTGGTCTGCCATACGTACACCAAACATGTTATTAGGTTTCTTCTTAAAGGTAAATTCTAGTGCAACATTTGCAAACGGATGATTTTATTACGAATTTTGACTGCACACCATTTAAGTAATACACTGTAAAAAGTTCAGAAAGAATTTCAAACAAATCACGATTTCACAACGTAAACTAGAATGAACGTTAACTAGAACACATTTGTTGTGATAATGTTAATAGTAAAGGTTAATAGTAAAGTTAATAGAGATATCGAAAAACATGAGTGGACAAGATAAACTCATTTTTCCTCAACTTGCATAAAACATTTTATTTTTAAGGAAACTGGTTTGTTCTAGTTTCAATCTATGAAAGCAATGCCGAAAAAATGTTCACTATCGGCCGGTTAGTTTTTCAGAAATCGTGTCAACAGCCCAAAACGCAAAGTTTCGAGAAAAAAGAGTTTAAATTTTAGACGTGTAACAACTTTGTCGAACTTAATTTTACCCACTCATGGTTTTATCGATATCTCTAAAACTATTCAGCTTAGCTAATGTTGAAATGTTGGTTCGACAACAGCGTAATGTACAACTGTACAATAGGATGGCTCGCTTTTTAGCTTTTCGTTTTGATCAAAATTCCTGGCCCCGCAAGTTGCCCCCTAATGCCACCTTCCCACCTGCAATTATTTTCACCGATCGGACATTATCTTCTGTTCGAACTTTTTCCCTTTATTTTCGCTATTTTAATCAAAATTCTTTCCAGGCAACTTTTACCTAAATTCGATAATAAATCCCAGTTAATCGGCATCAATGGTGACGATGATTTCACTTAATGAAGTCTTTTATAATATGTAAGATTGGTTGGAGCCCACAGTGCAATCACGTCAATGTAGTGGGCACTTGGTCACTTGGTATGTTGGTATCAGCCTAATGAACTGCACGAGGCGACCTATACAAAATCGTTAATGCATGGTTCAACCGTACATATTTCTCTTTCTCCCACCCCCATTACGTTCATCCCCAAAGACGACTTATGTCTTATACTGAAGTTGTGTACCTTCTGGCCCTTTTTGGTCACAAAACGTCAGAACGCATTAAAGAAAACTAGCACCAAATTTTCCAAAGACATCATTTTAATTAAAATAGCGATAGGAAAGAGTTCGAACAAAAGATAATGTCCGATTGGCAAAAAAAATTGAAGGTGGGAAGGTGGGATTAGATGGCAACTTTGCGGGCCAGGCATTTTGATCAAAAAGAGAAGCTACAAAGCGAACCACCGTAGGTACAATGGTCTATCTCAGTGCTCCGAAAGCACTGTGCGCGGCACAGTGCGTGTGGAACGGATATATGCGACTTCCGTGAGCGGGAGAAGGACAGCGGGAGACGGTTGCGGAACACTGGTCTAGCTAACAGCTCATTCCGGGTAACCGAGGCTATGGTACCGCTGTTTTATTACTTATTATTAAAGAGAAGTTATTATGAACCTAATCGAGTGAAGTTTGGAGTGTTTGAAATAAATTCATTAACGTAATCCGCAACCTTACTTTTTTGTATTTTTGTTATTCAATTTTGACATCATGGCTAGATTGTTTACATATATATATATATATATATATATATATATATTATTCTAATAAAAATTCTTCCATTAAAACACAAAATGTGTTTTAATGGCAGAAAACGTAAATGAATGGAAGTGTATGTGTTTTATGTGTATATATATATATATATATATATATACAGGGTGAGTCACTAGAGTCGCGGTGGTAGATATAGCAATTATCTTTAGAGATGGAAAAAAATATTTAATACAAAAGTTGTTTGGCATATCATTTTCTACAACGGAAAATTATTTTCATTTATACTGGGTGTTGCATTTAGGCGTACCAGAAAATAAATTAACTTTTTTAAATGGAATGCCCTGTATATTATAACATATTATGATTGCGAAGAAAATTGTCTTACTAATTGTATCAGGTGATATTGACGTAAAGCTAATAGTTTCTGCAATATTCAATTTTTTATTAAAAAAATGGCCGTTGCAGGCCTTTTCCGAAAACTACGTAATAGCGTCATTTTTGCAGATATTTTCTTACAACTTTGTCAGAAAATAACCAATACTAATAGGGAGGTGATAGTGTCGAAAGAAATTTGATGCGCTATACAGGCTGTTCCTAGCACCTAATCAATTTTGATATTTTTCAAATGGCTTTTTCTTGAGTTTTTTAAATGGAACGCCCTGTATATTATTTGCTGGTTGCATTTCCCATTGAGTTGCCTTTAATTTATATTAAGTGTGGCATATACATATTTGTACCCGTTTTCGTGATATTTGGAATTTAAAGAAAATGTGTAATAAAGTATACCAATACAGTGCTTTAATATTACACCCTGTATAATTGAGTTAGTTTTTTTCATGTATTTTGTCATAATATAAATAAATTATAAATGTTGGTAAAGTTAAAAATGCTATTTTTTATAAAGATACATTTAAATAGCAGAGTTACGCTAATATTTTAAGTTAGCTTAGATTTACTTAACCTCGTTGTCATGGAAACAAAAACAAATAACAGACGTGTAGTTATTGCTGTCAACAGACTTAATATAGCTAACCAACATTTGTAATCTCTGTTAACGATGAATGTTAATTATACTAAAGAGGAACTGATAAATATTATTTACATCTATGGAGAAGCCGGCAAAAACGCTCTACTGGCCTCAAGAATTTACGCTCAGCGATATCCCGAAAGACGGCATCCCGATGCAAGAACAATTAATAGAGTTCGGGAACGTTTTGAATCAACAGGTACTATTACTTACAAAAAAAGAAAAAGAACAAAAGCGGCGACACATGAAGAGAATGAATTTCTGGTAGTTGCTAGTGTGGTAGAAAATCCATACTCAAGCACTAGACAAATAAGAAATCAAGGAATAACCCAATCATCTGTGTCCAGAATAATACGACGACACAAGTATCATCCATATCATGTGCAACATGTACAGGAATTGAGCGATTTAGAAAAGAGATTAAATTTTTGTAATTGGGCAGCTGCTAAAATTCAACAACAAGCAAATTTTTTTGACTTTGTTCTTTTTACTGATGAAGCTACGTTTCATAAAAATGCGTATGTTAACCAAAATAATGTCCATCTTTATGCAACAGAAAATCCTCGCGTTATCAGGCCTTTGGACCATCAACATAGATGGTCACTCAATGTATGGGGTGGAATAGTAGGTACCAATTTGCTAGGGCCTTACTTTTTTGAGGGTTCTGTAAATGGTCAAAGGTACTTACATTTTCTTAACAACCATCTACATGAATATTTAGATGATTTGCCGCTTAATATTCGCCAAAACTTAACTTTCCATCACGACGGAGCCCCACCCCACTTTAGTCTGAACGTAAGACAATTTTTGAACAACCAATACCCCAACAAATGGATTGGAAGAGGAGGCCCTACGTTATGGCCGCCAAGATCTCCTGATCTAAATAAGTTGGATTTTTTTTGTGGGGTCATGTTAAGGAATTAGTATACCAGACACCACCTACCACACAAGACGATATGAAGATTAGAATAAGAAATGTTTTTGCTGACATCAGAGAAAATAAGAGAGAGATGTTAAGAAATACTTCGAGATCTTTTACCCATCGGATTAATGCTTGTAGAAGACAAAATGGAGGGAATTTTGAACACCTACCAAATCAATAACTACTAGTTGTTTTATCTTTAATTGTTATAGTTTTTTACTAGTTTTATGTTAATGCTTATCAAGTTTAAAAAATAGTTTAATAAATGTTATTAGTTGTGGTTTCTCTTAATTATTTGTTTTTATTTGATTTTTAGTTATCTCAAATTATATTAATTTTTCATATTGAGTAACTAAATGGTAATTCCATGTACTTTTCAATTTATTTTGAGCAATTCTGTCAGTTTTTTAATTCAACAAAAGTATTTTTTTCCTTTCTATGTTCTCTTTACAAAAAAAAAGAAAATAAAAAAGAATCATGTTATGCAGGGTGTAATATTAAAGCACTGTATTGGTATACTTTATTACACATTTTCTTTAAATTCCAAATATCACGAAAATGGGTACAAATATGTACCTATATGCCACACTTAATATAAATTAAAGGCAACTTAATGGGAAATGCAACCAGCAAATAATATACAGGGCGTTCCATTTAAAAAACTCAAGAAAAAGCCATTTGAAAAATATCAAAATTGATTAGGTGCTAGGAACACCCTGTATAGCGCATCAAATTTCTTTGGGCACTATCACCTCCCTATTAGTATTGGTTATTTTCTGACAAAGTTGTAAGAAAATATCTGCAAAAATGACGCTATTACGTAGTTTTCGGAAAAGGCCTGCAACGGCCATTTTTTAAATAAAAAATTGAATATTGCAGAAACTATTAGCTTTACGTCAATATCACCTGATACAATTAGTAAGACAATTTTCTTCGCAATCATAATATGTTATAATATACAGGGCATTCTATTTAAAAAAGTTAATTTATTTTCTGCTACGCCTAAATGCAACACCCAGTATAAATGAAAATAATTTTACGTTGTAAAAAATGATATGCCAAACAACTTTTGTATTAAATATTTTTTTCCATCTCTAAAGATAATTGCTATATCTACCACCGCGACTCTAGTGAGTCACCCTGTATATATATATATATATATATATATATATATATATATATATATATATATATACAGGGCATGATTGCATAACATGATTCTTTTTTATTTTCTTTTTTTTTGTAAAGAGAACATAGAAAGGAAAAAAATACTTTTGTTGAATTAAAAAACTGACAGAATTGCTCAAAATAAATTGAAAAGTACATGGAATTACCATTTAGTTACTCAATATGAAAAATTAATATAATTTGAGATAACTAAAAATCAAATAAAAACAAATAATTAAGAGAAACCACAACTAATAACATTTATTAAACTATTTTTTAAACTTGATAAGCATTAACATAAAACTAGTAAAAAACTATAACAATTAAAGATAAAACAACTAGTAGTTATTGATTTGGTAGGTGTTCAAAATGCCCTCCATTTTGTCTTCTACAAGCATTAATCCGATGGGTAAAAGATCTCGAAGTATTTCTTAACATCTCTCTCTTATTTTCTCTGATGTCAGCAAAAACATTTCTTATTCTAATCTTCATATCGTCTTGTGTGGTAGGTGGTGTCTGGTATACTAATTCCTTAACATGACCCCACAAAAAAAATCCAACTTATTTAGATCAGGAGATCTTGGCGGCCATAACGTAGGGCCTCCTCTTCCAATCCATTTGTTGGGGTATTGGTTGTTCAAAAATTGTCTTACGTTCAGACTAAAGTGGGGTGGGGCTCCGTCGTGATGGAAAGTTAAGTTTTGGCGAATATTAAGCGGCAAATCATCTAAATATTCATGTAGATGGTTGTTAAGAAAATGTAAGTACCTTTGACCATTTACAGAACCCTCAAAAAAGTAAGGCCCTAGGAAATTGATACCTACTATTCCACCCCATACATTGAGTGACCATCTATGTTGATGGTCCAAAGGCCTGATAACGCGAGGATTTTCTGTTGCATAAAGATGGACATTATTTTGGTTAACATACGCATTTTTATGAAACGTAGCTTCATCAGTAAAAAGAACAAAGTCAAAAAAATTTGCTTGTTGTTGAATTTTAGCAGCTGCCCAATTACAAAAATTTAATCTCTTTTCTAAATCGCTCAATTCCTGTACATGTTGCACATGATATGGATGATACTTGTGTCGTCGTATTATTCTGGACACAGATGATTGGGTTATTCCTTGATTTCTTATTTGTCTAGTGCTTGAGTATGGATTTTCTACCACACTAGCAACTACCAGAAATTCATTCTCTTCATGTGTCGCCGCTTTTGTTCTTTTTCTTTTTTTGTAAGTAATAGTACCTGTTGATTCAAAACGTTCCCGAACTCTATTAATTGTTCTTGCATCGGGATGCCGTCTTTCGGGATATCGCTGAGCGTAAATTCTTGAGGCCAGTAGAGCGTTTTTGCCGGCTTCTCCATAGATGTAAATAATATTTATCAGTTCCTCTTTAGTATAATTAACATTCATCGTTAACAGAGATTACAAATGTTGGTTAGCTATATTAAGTCTGTTGACAGCAATAACTACACGTGTGTTATTTGTTTTTGTTTCCATGACAACGAGGTTAAGTAAATCTAAGCTAACTTAAAATATTAGCGTAACTCTGCTATTTAAATGTATCTTTATAAAAAATAGCATTTTTAACTTTACCAACATTTATAATTTATTTATATTATGACAAAATACATGAAAAAAACTAACTCAATTATACAGGGTGTAATATTAAAGCACTGTATTGGTATACTTTATTACACATTTTCTTTAAATTCCAAATATCACGAAAACGGGTACAAATATGTATATGCCACACTTAATATAAATTAAAGGCAACTTAATGGGAAATGCAACCAGCAAATAATATACAGGGCGTTCCATTTAAAAAACTCAAGAAAAAGCCATTTGAAAAATATCAAAATTGATTAGGTGCTAGGAACAGCCTGTATAGCGCATCAAATTTCTTTCGGCACTATCACCTCCCTATTAGTATTGGTTATTTTCTGACAAAGTTGTAAGAAAATATCTGCAAAAATGACGCTATTACGTAGTTTTCGGAAAAGGCCTGCAACGGCCATTTTTTTAATAAAAAATTGAATATTGCAGAAACTATTAGCTTTACGTCAATATCACCTGATACAATTAGTAAGACAATTTTCTTCGCAATCATAATATGTTATAATATACAGGGCATTCCATTTAAAAAAGTTAATTTATTTTCTGGTACGCCTAAATGCAACACCCAGTATAAATGAAAATAATTTTCCGTTGTAGAAAATGATATGCCAAACAACTTTTGTATTAAATATTTTTTTCCATCTCTAAAGATAATTGCTATATCTACCACCGCGACTCTAGTGAGTCACCCTGTATATATATATATATATGTATATATTATTCTAATAAAAATTCTTCCATTAACACACAAAATGTGTTTTAATGGCAGAAAACGTAAATGAATGGGAGTATATGTGTTTTATGTGTATCGCACTTTTCGACAGTTATTGTTGATTTGTGATTGTGATATGACTTATCCCGAATAACTGGAGATTTTCTAAATGTAAAATTACTTAAGAATTTTAAATGTAACACCCGTGGGACACCGTGTAATATATCTATAATTAATATCTTAATACCTATAATTACTATTTCGCAGTACATATGCAATAATGAAAAATACATACATTTTCCATGTATACAGCACCAAATCAAAGTATTTTCAAAGACTGTCCTCGAGATTTTCTAGAATATACTATAACACTTATAAAATACGCAATAATTACAAAGAAAAATGTTTTAATGCTTGGATTATTGAAATCAACATAACAATTTTTGATGCAAATCCAAATTTTAATTGTCTTACCTCTTCAAATTTTATTTGCTCTATCTTCACGTCGGCAAATATTTATTTATTGTCTCCTATTGCAGGAGACTTTCAAAAGCGTAGTTAGTATCTCAAGTATTCTTCAAAATTAATGTTTTTGTTTAGTTTTGTTCTTATTCATATTTTACTTTTTATTATTCATCCTTTGTTTATTTTGGAAATATGTATTTTTATACTACGACTATTTTTTATATTCAATTTACCTGAATTATTGGCAGTTAAATTAAAACAATCAAATACACGATTTTTAATTGAATTTTGTCTACCTATATTATAATTTCACAAATCAAGCACATTTAAAGTAGTTTCATAAATCTAACGCAAATTAATTAAAACTCATATTCCATTTATATATAGTGTGTTATAATTAAGATTTATTACTTTTCATTTCTAAACTTCCCAGTTAAGCTTTTCGGTTTCGCCTGATTTTCATTTTTTTAATGTATACAGCGACCAACATCGGCTTACGCTTACAGTGCTTACACAGAATAACTGATCGGGGCATATCCGGTGATTTAACTTTTCATTCTATAAAGTAGTCATAAAGAAGTTGTAATGTCATATTGCGGCGAAGAAATGTAATGACATTGCCATTTTCGGTTATCGCCGTATGTAGGAATATTGCTGTGAGTGCCATAAAAAGGACAATTATTTTGAAATGGCTCACAACAGTTATGATCCTTTCAGTTGCATTACGCTTTTTATTTCAGCTATAGCTATAATGTTTAATTACTCACACGATTAAGCGCCGTTACATATCAGCTAGGGTGAGGGCCGTTTGTCCCCTGAATTTTTAGAACGTAGGGCCATTTATTGACAGACGCAGGTGTACACCACACTTGTGGTCGTCGAATGTCGCACAGTATTGGCGCTATCGCAACCGTCTTGTCCGGATTTCAGGTAAGTAAGTTTAAAATCAAACAAAAACTTGCCGTTACGCTCGGCAGTGGTCAGTGGCGGCTATGCGACGCGCCAGCATTGTGCATGCACTAAAATGGCCAAAGAAAGTATAATGAAACGGAGTTTATCACAAAATTTATTGCCATCGCATGTCTCGGGAATTATTTGTGTAAACCGTTGTAGTGAAATTATAGTAAACAATTTTACACCTTTAAGGAATTGAACACACGCAAAACACATATAAATTGCTCCTGTTTTTCATCGAGCCCAGAGACTAATTTAATTATGCAATACACGACACGCAAGATAAACACAATCAACGTATTACACAATAACGCTCAATTAAGCAAGCTTATAGCGGCCAACTAGCGCATCACAAAAGATAATCTAAGAAAATCATGTTATTCACACAGTGAAATAAGGCTAAAATATTTATAATTTAACGTGTTCTGTTGCCAAACATTAATGCGATGATCATCGGTTGGAAATGTTATTATTTGTACAAATTTATTATTTATTAAATTTTATTTAAATTTTAATTTCCTTTTTTCGGATCTTGTATATGTCGTAGGCAAATGGTTATTTTAGGCAAAAGGCTTTTGCCTAGGCAAAAGCTATTTGCCAGACATATGAAACCTTTATTTATATTTTTAAAGCTAATTGCCTAGACAAATATATTTGCGAAGACTGCTGTTAGGCAAATAGCATTTTGTTTTAAAATTATGTGAGGTTATGTGCAATCCGTGAATGTTTGTTGTTAAATACGTCATTATTAATATTTAGTCGTCGATTACTTCCGAGTAATATCGTATTCCAATCATCATGGTTCTAATGAAGTTATGCCTGATTTGTTCTGACAAGCGTCAACACTCATGAGTGCATACCTATACGATTTCATATGGATGTTATTCCACTAAAACAATACTTTTAGGTTAGGAATGTTTAGTTTCCCTTTTACAAGGAAAAAAGTTATAATAGACTGAAAAACAGTAACTTTCTGAATTCTTATCGACTGGGCGATTTGACGATTTGATGCAGATGATGATATCACCTACCTATTTTGCATAGGGAAAGCCATGCGGAACAAATGTACAAACCAGTGAACATTTTGTGTGTTGACACGTTTTGCTTGTCTTTATAACGGTTCACCGATATGCGCGGAGGTTACTGTGATGTTCCAAACACACAGCCGAACCAAATACCTAGTGTTATGATAAAGAATAGAGATGATGTTAATAACGCTATCAACAGTCACTTTCTCTGGCTCTTCGCGTAGCGTGAGCCAACTCCTATGCTAGTCACTAGGACTAGGGTGTCCCTCATATGGGTCAAAATTGTTTTTAAGAAACTGGTTACCCTATAACTGTTTTTAAAGTGCTAAGACGTACTCAGTTGCAAAGAATTATCCCCTTAAGATGATGGTAACACGTGCCGAGTAGGCCAAAAAGTAGGCTATTTAAAAACAATAGATTTAAAAATTAAACTGAATAAACAAATCAAAAGGTTTTTGCATTGCATTTTCTCTTCCAGCAACCATCTCTCACACGCGCTATTTTAATTTGTTTCGATGTTGAATGTTTCTATACAATACAATCCTTGAGGGATTTTCTTGCTTTTCTCTAACCCATTAACCATTTAAGGTGAGTCAAAACCGGTTCTTATTGAATTAAATATATACACAGGATTAAGAAGTTTTTAATAATCTCACTCTAGTTGAATAAACAATTGTTCTTCTATCTAATTTCGGTCATATTGACAGCATATTGTCCGAATGCAGAAAATACACATTTTAGAAGATAAATATATTTACTTATTTATAATAAAGAAACACATTGTTTTTAATATTCTTTAGGCGATTAACATTATTTAATGTTCTTCCGGTCCTCGTTAGGTTTTGGGTAGAGAAACACTACCTTATAGAAGCATACTTAGTAGACAAACGGACGAACAAACCAATAATCCCATAAGTGTGCAGTTTTTTCTTTTTAATTTTGAAGTTCAGAGCCCTAAAATGATGCAAACGAATATACGATAATTTACTAGTACATATACATGAGTGTATATTTCTAATCTACTTTTCCTGGAAACTACAAACACAGTGTTCAGTTGGTTCGTTCCCACGTCAGGAAGAATGTTTAATATTTCGGATGCAAACTACTACCTCAGGCGTACAGCATTCTGTACGAGACATCGTCTGGTAAAAAATGAAGAATGCGCAATTAATGCAAAAACATTCGCTTTTCTGTCAGGTTGAATGGTAGGGAGCGCTCGTTCCCAGCACAATTTTCGACACGCGCGCGACTGGTCCCTCTTTACCAAGCACCAACAGTGCTTTTGCAGGCTGTGCTCGTGCATTCCCCAAGCGCATTTGAATATTTGCCCGTCACTGCGTACGTTTGCAAATGTCAACTGAAACAAACTATGCGAAAAGATGAAACTTGCATTACAAGCAATGACATGTTTTTAGAAGATACATAATATTTTATTATAATATCGCTATTTACCATCATAGACCAGGCAATAGAGACTTTTTCGTGACAAAAATAGTATCAGCAAGCCGCCGGTCCCAGGTCACGTGGAAGAGTCCGTAGATGTATTGTGATGTGTTTTCGACTATCAAATATCATTACTTAATTTGTTATAAACAAAAAACCTAAAAAAAATCGTGACTTTTTTCGTTGTTCACTTGTGAAAGCTGAACCGATGGAGCAATCTTGATACTGTCAACAGACGAATTGTAGAGAATGAAAAGACGCAAAAAAAATGAACCCTACACCGACTCGATCGGATCAATATTAACGGAGGAAATTCGGAAGAACCGGAGAAAGCTGCGTTCTTTTCAAAAATTCATAACTCCGCCAGTTTCAAAGTTGTAACGCAGGCTTTTCACAAGAAAGTAGCGATTGATGGGTACTTTAAGTGTACACAACCCAGGCGTTGTCCGATGATTAGTTTTTGCACAATTGCGATTTTAATTTTTTTCATGCAATATGGTTCGGCGAGCCTGGATGCTTTGGAGGTGGTCAGATTTAAATTTTTTTTACGTATTTTGAAAGTAGAAGTATTGTGCTACAAAACGCCTATTCTATTTTTGCGTTAAAATGTTGCGAAATAGGCGAAAAATGCTTGCAAACTTGACCGAAATCTGCGGCGCGCTCCAAACCGGTCGAGTAGTGGGGTAGGCGGCGACTCGGGGAAGCGCGCAGCGCGTTGGGATTACTATAGATACGCGCTTCCCCGCGTCGGCAGCCTACCCCCACTACTCGACCGGTTTGGAGCGCGCCGCAGATTTCGGTCAAGTTTGCAAGCATTTTTCGTATATTTCGCAACATTTTAACGCAAAATCAGAATAGGCGTTTGTAGCACAATACTTCTACTTTCGAAATACATAAAAAAATTAAAATCTGACCACCTCCGAAGCATCCAGGCTCGCCGAACCATATTGCATGAAAAAAATTAAAATCGGAATTGTGCAAAAACTAATCATCGGGCAACGCCTGGGTTGTGTACACTTAAAGTACCCATCAATCGCTACTTTCTCGTGAAAAGCCTGCGTTACAACTTTGAAAATGGCGGAGTTATGAATTTTTGAAAAGAACGCAGCTTTCTCCGGTTCTTCCGATTTTCCTCCGTTAATATTAATCCGATCGGGTCCGTGTAGGGTTCTTTCTTTTCGTCTTTTCATTCTCTACAATTCGTGTTGACAGTATCAAGATTGCTCCATCGGTTCAGCTTTTACAAGCGAACAACGAAAAAAAGCACGATTTTTTTAGGTTTTTTGTTTATAACAAATTAAATAATAATATTTGCTAGTCGAAAACACATCACAATACATCTACGGACTGTTCCACGTGACCTAGGATCGGCGGCTTGCTGATACTATTTTTGTCACGAAAAAGTCTCTATTGCCTGGTCTATCACTATAAAACCAACAATTTTCACGGTAATTATAGTGAAACTTACAATTACATAAAAATAAACAAACAAAAATAATGATGTCATTCAGTTGTCTAAATGTGTTAATCTTAGAATAAAAATATCACTTCTAAATTATTTTATTATATATTTTATTGCCATTTGTATTTCACCGCTGATAAACCATTTTACGTTAATTACCATGGACTAAAGGTTGTACCTTGGGGTGTACTGGTTACCTCCGGCGCGGCGCGATGTTACCTCTAGTCTTCACATCCGAGGATGTTGTGACTGAAGCACCAAATTTGCGACATTGGCCACCCTGATTATGGTCTTCCTTTTGTGTGTTTTCTCCATTGAGCTTCCATCTTGGATGTTGAAGGGAAATTTGTGAGAATTATCCAAATGTATTGGTTAATTTCATGTACTAAATGTTCTGGAGATATTAATAGGGAATGGAGAATATTCCGCTTGGTAAGATATATAATTTCAATAATCTCGTCCAAATGAGTGTTAAAATTTGGTGCGAATTGTTTTTGATTTGAAATAAATTGATTTTGTTGTTTTATAAATTGTGTCATAAATTTCTTGAATTTCTTTGTTCACTATATGAAAGTTTTCATTTAATTTAGTGTTTGTAATATTTAACAGTTTGGCTAAATTTATCTGAGTTTCAAAAATTTCCTTGCGATTCCTGTACTTGATTAAATAATTTATCGTATCTATCAGCATCATCATGATCTAAATTTCCTATTATGAATTTAATTGCACTGCCTAAGAAATTTGCTAATGCTCTTCTATTACTATTATCTCTCATATTTAATTAATATCGAAACGATTATGGGCTGTTATAATTACATCTAAATTAAACTCTAAGAAAAGCTCAACGTATTGCTTTGACTTGTATGCTATTCCCAACCTTATGTGTAGAATTCCTGATGGGTTTTGGACGTTTACGAAGTCTGTTCCTTCGTAGCTGATGATGAGGAATAGGCTAATCATAATTACTCTTTTCATCTGGACGCTAGGAAATTTGATCCTCTGGTTGGGGGTCCTCACGGAACTGGTATGTGCAGAAAGGCTTAACCTGGATCGCTTGGATGTCGTCCACTTCTGTATTGGGCACTTGGTCGATGACTGGGGTTGACGTCTGGTATTCAGCAGAACTGCTCGACCTTGGTCGTTGTGCTTGAGCGGTGGAAATTTGATCCTTGCTCCCTTGGGTTAGTAGCTGGGCTACACCTTGGATGGCGTTTGCTTCCTGGCTGCCCTTCTGGTTCGTGTGGATCTAGGCGAAGACTTGAAAGTCACCAAGAGTCTTCCTTGGAACTCCTTGTTAACCGATTTTAGATTAACTATCCAAAAGAACACTTGTCACTCCAGATCCTACTGACTGCGCCAGTTTAGTTTGAAGGATGGTAGTTAGGGTTTTCAAAAAGACCCTAAGAAACTTAATTTATTTATTTAAGGAAACGTAGAACTACATACAATCGGTACAACGTCGAGCATAGCTTGCAGCGTACTAACATATCGGTCAATAGTGTTTTGAGCATTTATAACATAATAAATGCTGACATAAGTAATAATAGTAAGGCCCGGTGTGCACCGGATCGGGCCGATAAGTATCGGCCCGATCTCAGTTGTACGATAAATATCGTGCACATGTATTTATATTGGAACCGGTCCGTTGACGCGATGTGGTTTCAATAAAAATACAGGTGCACGATATTTATCGTACTACTGATATCGGGCCGAAGCTTATCGGCCCGATCCGGTGGACACCGGGCCTAACATGTCCATATATGGTAATACAAAATTAATGAGGACCTGTGGCTAGATATGACTCGTGTTTTACTTTTGAAGTGTGGACCCCTAAAAAGCTAAAACGTTTGTGTTTTTGATTTAACAAATAAAATTTTCAAGAGCATGTACTATAGTCTAAAATTAGTATCAATTTTCAGACTTTTTGAATTTTCAATGTTGAACCTATGTATATTGGCTCAACCAGATTTCAATTATTCCTCAATATCCCTAAATATATCGCACACGGGATAAAGTTAAAAGTTTTCTATTTGCTGCACCATGGAAAGATTATTACATTACTGAAGTACCTACATATAATCTTAAAAGAAAATAACGTTTTTGTTTCTCTGTAATGCTCTTTTATGCATAATATATAAAACTAGAAGTTCTATTTTAACCTGCGGAGTGGCAAATTGCGTTACTGGTTGAACCCTCTCTGGAGCGTTTTAGGTGTTGGATAATTTAGTTAAGGTTACGTAGTTACGTTAAGGTACAAAGTTTCCCTGTGTATGCCGCATGGTCGTATGACTGGACCCACAAAGCTTCATTGAATTATACTATCACGTTGATGTATCCCAACATCAGGTACCAACTGCTCCTTCCTGGAAATCTCCTGCTTTTATGCACTACAGTCAACATTTCTGTAAGTGTAGAAGAATATTATTACGCCGAATACTTGAAGATACTTTCAGTTTTGAGAAAAAATACACAGAAATCTTGCAAATTCTAAATGTTCGTTAGAGACAATTAAATTAATATCTGAATTAGCAAGATTATTAAAAACATTTACCCATTTTAATTATCTCTATTTATTGATAAATTTAGACTTAAACTGACATATTAACATCCATGCTCTCTGTTGTCATGATTGTTCATTTTTGTTTAATCACGTAAATGCGCTAATATGAATAATCTTCAAATATTCATATTTTGCGTATATAGCAGTACACAAGTGTCATTAATATCAACGAATATTCGAAACAACTCCAATTAGCTAGCGACATTATGCGTCCTTGAAATATCCACTGAAACGTCTGAAACATCGATTGTTAAAGTTTTAAGACGCGTTTACACCAGAGATATCGACTTGTTTTTTATGGTAGGTATGTTTAACACATTTTAATATGGTATTTTTATTAAAGTTGTCAATAATTTATTAAGAGCAATGTGAAGTGCAAATTGAAGAAGAAAATCTGAAAGAGCCTCCTTAGCTCAGAAGAAAATCAAAACGTTCACGTAACCGTTTGGTTTGTAAATGTACACTAGGGCGGAGTGAATAATTTGTCAGAGAAAAACGCTTGGAAAGCCAGAAAGGTTAACCTGATCGAGTACCATCTGTTGCTACCGAACCTTCGAAGCTCAAAGTTATTAATTTTATCTAAAAATTAGCAAGCCAGTGTTGTGATGGTGTGCGTAAAAATTTTAAACTCAATTGGACAATATTTTGTCAATCCATCGTACCAAACCTAATTGAAAGCTTGTATCACGTCAAGAAAGATTGTTGAGTAAATAAGCCTGTCTTCTAATGCTTTCTCTATAATATCCGTTATTCTATGGACTTAACCTATAGAGGAATGCTTTTCTCTATAACCAAATTGGTGATTAGGAAATAGTTCCTTTCTCTCAATGATTGATTTCATTCTCTTTAAAAGCAGCTTTTCAAAGACCTTTGATATCGTAAGGGATATGGAGCGATATGATTTCGAATCATTCGATGGGTTGCCTAGTTTCGGTGTCATGATAACTTCTGCAATTTTCCTGACTTGGAGACATATTTTAATCTCAACAACGCATTTATTTGATACGTCAGCATAACAATACCTTTTTTAGGTAATTGTTTAAGAACTTCCTCTGTGATAATATCATATCCAGGTGCCTTCTTTGGATTCAGGTTTGCTTTGATTTCTTTGGCGACTTCCTTTGGAGTAACTAGCTGAATAGCTACGTCTTCATAGGTAAGACACAACCGTGATTGGCGCTGATTCTATGGTGTAGGATTGGAAGATTTCTGTCGGATGTTCTGCAAAAGTATCAGCATTCTGTTGCTTATCTCTTTGTCAATTTTTTAAGGATTCCAATGATGCCTCAATCTGGAACCCCAGTGTGGGTATTTGGCGTTGTAATCACCACTCAAAATAAACCTTTCTCTAAGATGTTCTAAGAATTTATTATAATCTGATGTTTTGAGATTGAACCTTTGCGTGCAATATATCGCACCCCCAGTAAAATTTTGTTTAGTTGATTTTATACCAACGTAAGTGGTACTTCTACGTCCTTGAGTTGGCACTCCTCATAGTGGTTTATGCTATTATTATCACTGCAATTCCCCCTATAGCTTGGTTATTCGGATTATTCGGCTTCATACACCTGATATCCATTTAACTTTCGATATGTCTGATTTGTTGAGTGTGTTTCAGAAACTAGACATATATCGATTTGATGTGTGTTAACGCACACTATTTCCAATTTTCATATTTCGTATACCGTTTTCATTCCAATTTGCGATTCGTAAATCGTTAGCCATCTTATGTGTGTGTCTTTTACTGTCTAGCTTTGATAATCTCTCTTCTATCTTGTCCATCCTTTCTAGAATTGTTTGTAGCAGTTGCATAATAGAGTCACCTGAAGTTGAATGATTGTCTTTTTTTGAGGAATGTGTGGCTTGTCCATATGTACTTGTATTTGTTTTTCTATATGTTGTAATTGTATTTGATTTTGGACTTGGGATGAGTTGGCATATTGGGTAACCTTATCAGGTCTCTGACTCGTTGTATTTCTTTTCCCACCATACAGCCTCTGTAGTTTGCAGGGTGAGCATCTCCACAAGTCCAGCATTTTGGTGGTTCCTCTTTTGGCTTTTTGCTTTCTGTCGAAAAAATGTTTTGCCACACATTTAACACATCGGGGCTCTTTGTTGCAGAAACCCTGGGTGTGTCCAAAAGCCTGACATCTTTTGCATTGCAGGACCAGTTTAGAGTTTCTTATCGCCTCTATTTCTAGTTTCATTTCTAGGATGGATTTAATATTTTAGATTTTATTAGATTCCTCGTTACTGAACGTAAGCATAAAAGTCGGTGGTGGAGTTTTATCACTTCGTCTTAGTATATTGGTGGCGTCAATTACAGAATAGCCGCCTTCTTTTCGTTCTTTCACTAATTTCACTATGTCTTCCTTTTGGCAGGTTGGATGTAAGCACCTGGCCATGACCTTAATTGGCCATGTTTGCTTGTTTTCATAAGTGTACCAGTTGGCTTTTTCTTCATTTAGGAATTCGGTTAGTTTCCTGTATTCGTCGATTTCCACTACGTCGATTTTTATGTCGCAAGAATTTATGTCGCGAGAAAGTTTTATCTTTCTTCGTTTCCTTATTTTGATATGTGTTTATGGGCTGATGGTGATAAGAAAATAGTTATTAATAGTTATATATATTTAAACAAACTATATGTACTTCATTATTAGTGATTAATTTTACTGTTTTGCCTTATCTATTTAACGCAAAAAATCTGATGTGGCCAGGCACATGACTTTATCATACTACATAAAAAGTTAATAGTTTAGCTGCATGAGATTCTATTTGATCGAGATCGGCTATGTCTGCATTAAAATAAAAATAGTAGAACTAGACAGATATCTCAATTAAAGCTGCGTTCGGATATTGTACTCCGTTGACACCGGGTACACCGTCCAAATGACACCTACGTGTTATTAGGTGTAAAAAGTGTAACGGGGTTCAATATCCGAACGCAGCCTATATTGACAGTAGTATTTTCAAAACATTAGCGTTTGACACTAGCTACTGTCATTACAATAAAAAAATCTGACATATCCTGGCTACTAGTTTTAAAGCAGTACGACCGATCTCGATGAAATAGAATTTGCTCATGCAGCTAAACTATAAATTCTACCAAAAAATGTCAAAATTTCCTCTCCTTTAATTTGTTATTTAACTATTTTGACGACATTACACAAATAGCGGCTCATTTGCAAAATCTTCGAAAAATGCTATGAGTAAACCACCAGTTCCTTTGGACCCTTTTCAACAGAAAGCTTTTCAGCTCTAAGTTTGGTTATGAAACTTCTAAATATGAAGTTTCGTCCCGACACCTTTAGTAGTTTCTCCGGAATCGTCGCCACAAAAACAGGTACACACACACACACACACACACACACACACACACACACACACACACACACACACACACACACACACACACACACACACACACACACACACACACACACACACACACACACACACACACATACACACACACACAGACATTTTTTTGTACCTTGGTCAAAAATGTTCAGGGGACCCAAAAAGACATATTTCCGCTAAAATCTCAATTTTTTTTTTGGCACGATTACAATACTTTACATACTGCGTATGATAAAGTAAAAATAACTTGAAGTCTTCCCTTTAATATAAATTCTTCAAATATATGTCCTTTGTCCGTAATAAAAATTATACATAAATTAATTTTTATGACCTAACAAATATATTAAGAAAGTTAACTATTTTATTATGGATAATAAGACAAATCTTAAGGCCCAAGAAGATAACAAACAAATGTTCGAATTCAACGGCCCTGATCAATAAAACAAAAGACTCATCTAAATATTGATGTTTTGTGTGGTACATGTATAGAGGAAGGTGTTTTTAGATCAAATCTATTTTAGCCTGTGTTTTTACTAAGAAATCGCCCAAAATCCGTAAGTTCTTTTTTCTGATTATGATTATAGTATTCTATAGATAGTATAATATAACAAAGCAAATTAGTAAATTGATCAAAAACACAAATTGCAAAATAAACTAATCATTTTTTTAGAGCATGCAATACATTATCGTAAGGTAATGTAGTAATAGACCATTTAAGTTAAAACGAATTTTAACATTAAAACTTTTTCTTGAAACACTCTGGATCAGGCTATAATGCAACCCCATACTAATTCATGCTGTTCCATTCGTCTATATCGTCGAACGGCAATGGTTAGGGGGACAGTAAATATTTCGGTCGTCAATTTACATTTATAAAATGTACCTCTTATTTTTGCCAATTTGGATGTATGCAATTTAAATGACAACAAATTTTAACCGGTCTTACTGTTGAGAATCGCACCTTCTAAAGGGTAACTGTAAAGCACCTCAGAATTATCACGACCAATTAGGACTTGAACTTCGGCGTCTAATGTCCAGGCAACGGAAAAGCCGAAAAACTGGAAATAAATGTTCGAGTAGATCATGCATTGCAGCAGAATCAATGACAGGCATATCAAAGTGTGTAATCAAGTCAGACGTGCGTCAGTGGGGTATCAAAAACACACTGACCGCTGGAAATACTTGACAGGGCACCGACAAAGTAAAATACTATTTAAAAAAGCACTAAAGACATATAGCCGCTGAGGTGACTGGACTTACAACCGGCTACTGTAGCCTCAGAAAGCACCTGCACACCATACTTCTGAAAGAAAAACCTCTGTGCAGACTTTGCAACAAAGAGTAGGAAGACGTCTTTCATATTTTATTCGAATGCATACCATTAACATCCTGGAGGGAAGTAAACCTTGAGAGAGGAAATGACATAACCAACTACCTGGGCGGCGGCAGCACAACAAGCCACATGACTCACGGCAAAAAAAAATAACTGAAATGTAATTTATGATTCGTATGGAAACGTTGTATTTTACTAGCACATATTGGGTAATTTGCATCAATATACCTGGTGGCTTGTGTATAAACTTCATGCTAGCGAATTATAGCGCACCTACTTTATGTACTCACAAATAATAGATATGTTACCGGCAAAACCCGTTTTCAGGTAGAACTAGTTTAACCTAGGTTAAACTAGTTCTGCCGAACAGCGTTAGGTCGAACTAGTTTAACCTAGGCCAAACTAGGTTAACCTGGTTTGTAAACGCATACTTTAAGTCAAACTGGTATGGACTAGGCAAAACTAATTTCGATTAACGGTATTGAAATGTGCTATTATACCGGGTGATCCACGCTGTTATTTGTGGAACCAGACGAATGAAATTTGGATACCTATAATAGACTAAAAATTTAACTTTTTAGGATATACTTGATGTTAGTATGATTTCGTCCTTTTTCCGGAATGGACGTTATCTTTGAAATTGCATCTGCACACTAATACTTTGCATGCAGTAATTTCAAAAGGGATGATATTCTAAAAACGAAATATATCGAAGACTTAAAAAGCTAATACTTTTCTTCTTGACGTTGTCCATATTCAAAGGTGTAGTTTCATATAATTGCAATAAAAAGAAACCTCTTTAGCCTTTGAAAATTATTTGTTTCTTTAAGGACCGGTTTCGATCTACGATCATCATCAGCTTAAATGGTCAAGTAATCCGATGGTTGGGACGTAAAAATTTTTTACGTCCTAACCATCTTGACACGCTAATGACTTGTCGTTTCTAGGAGAACTTGGAAGTTTTTTAAAATGTATTTTACTGTTTATACGGCATTGGATTACTTGACCATTTAAGCTGATGATGATCATAGATCGAAGCCGGTACAAAAAAGAAATAAATAATCGGCAAAGGCTAAAGAGGTTTTTTATTGCAATTACATAATATTTTTCAGTGAACATCAACATTTAGTCTAATGTCGTAGAAGCTATAATCAGATAACTCAATAGGGGTCTTGCATGATTTTATCTAACTTAAGACATAAAATCCTTAGGTGGCAAGAAAACCGTGTGTAAAATTTTTCCGCTTAGTATTGTTGCACTCAAGTGTTATTGAACATCAAAGATTAAACCGCGCCAAAACGCTCCGTGATGTCATAAAATTGGTGAGAAGCTCAGCGAGCCTAGGCCGTAGAGAGCATCCGAAAAAAAAGGACCTACGGGCACGAGAACGGCATCGAGTTGAATGTATAGCATCTGGAGGACATTGTGTCCGTTCTGATTACGAATAAGTATAGTTGGGTCATGGAATCTTTGCGTGTTGTCAAAAGTGACAGTCGTCTGAGAAGACGTACGTCAAACGTTATTGTCAATCTTTTCACATGTAGTACTAGAAAGAGTGAAGGCACGACAATCGCATCGTAGCTACCTCATGTCACGTGGCCTTCGACTAAGCATGCTACGTCCACCAATCACAGCGCCGTCACATTTAAAGGGACGAGCCCGATTTTAATATTACTAATTGTGTACGAACTGATTTTTTTCATTAAAAGAACACGTTTGCGGACGGTTCTGGTATACCGATTTGGCACTAATTTTGAGACTTAGTGCAAGACCCCTATTACCTATTTTACTTTGTAACATAATGGGTTAGGATAAACAAATATAGGTAAAACCATATTATGACTTGCTTAGCATGATCCTGTATTTGTTGTTGACTTTATGAAAGTTTGTTTACTGTTAACAGCATGGAGAGTTTTATGTTTATTTGTATTATTACGGGTTTGAAGTACAAGGAAAGTTGTAGAGGGAAATTTAAAGAACAGGAAATATTGACTTTCTACGGAATTTTTATACTGGAGTGTCTTCTGCATATACACAAACATAAACGGTTGTTTGTTCCTTTAAACGACAATAACACCTACAGCACAAGAACTTGTGATTATCAGTATCCGATCCATAGACTGTATGTTACTGAAAAGAATCCAAACTATATGTGTATAAGGGTCTTTAATAATCTTCCTGAAAACATAAAAAGAATAGAGAACTTAGAGAACTTTTTAAAATGAAAGCTAAGGATTTGTTGATGGACCTCAAACCATATAGTCTGGACGATTACTTTAACTAGCTGTGTTATTGTAATTAAGTGTTGTTTGTTATTATATGTTATTATTGTGACGCAATTTCATTTTGTTGTATAGAGTTGTTATTTTTTTGTGACATTTACACATATATGAAATAAATTTGATTTTGATTTGATTTGATTCGATATTCGATATATATATAGGCCCCTAGTCACTGATCAGTTTAACGAAGCTGGTTTGCAATATAAATTTTATTTGTCATTTTCATTCGAGTTTCACACCTACTTTCATTTACTAAAAAATGCAACTCACTCCGTCAACTACTGTTTACTATTTGTTATTTATGGAACCAGACGATGTTTGGGCTCTTTAAATCACCATAAGTTACGTATAAATATCGCAGGTCGAACACCAGCCAATCAGCTGGCAAGTACCTACAATTTATTATTTGTGGAATTATTAATCTGGCGCCTGTCGGTCCAATTGAGGTACTCATTACTAATCATTACATTTTGGGTTCAGAAAATAATCACGATTAAAAATACCGCTGACAAAGCAGTTTAAAAAGCCTGCAGTTTACAATGTAAAACATGAAGCACTTTCCGGAAAAACCGGAAGAAGTAAAAAATTGTCAATCGAAGTGTTTCGTTTTTAGAATATCATCCCTATTAAAATTATTGCATGCAAAGAATAGTGTACAATTTCAAACATAACGTCTATTCCGGAAAGAGACGGAAGTCATGCTAACATCAAGTATATCCCAAAAATTAAAATTTTTAGTCTATTATAGCTATCCAAATATCATTCGTCTGGTTCCACAAATAACAGCGTGGATCACCCGGTATACATCATCTAGATCACCCAGTACATTTCAATACCGTTACTCGAAATCAGTTTGGCCTAGTCCATACCAGTTTGACCTAAAGTATGCGATTACAAAGTAGATTAAACTAGGTTGGCCTACGTTAAACTACTTCGACCTAACGCGCTTCGGCAGAACTAGTTTAACCTAGGTTAAACTGGTTCTACCTGAAAACGGGTTTTGCCGGTAACAGATATACTAGTATCATTGGGTAATGATGATGCAGCAATGCAATGAATATTGTGACTTCACAATGCTTTAAACAAATAGATTCGAATGATTTAAAATCGAGATATCGCATTACTCTTTACCACCGCCTCACAGCACTTTTACGATCACTTTACCTACCTAAGACCTCAATTTGTATAAATTAGCACATTTTCAAGCATTCACGGAGTGGAGGGATCGATGGGAAAATTTATTCTCCCCGATATCGTTAGCTGATAAGGCCGTGCCATCGGTGACTTCCTGAATCGGAACCGGAAGAGAGGAAGGGAAACGCTCGCCGTTCTGCCCAATGTAGCTGAAAAATATCAAAGCGCTAGCGAGCGGCGTTCCGACTTCCGGACATTATGTACATTCACCAGCACACACGATCCAAAGGCAAGAGAAACGCATACACCGCAAACCGGAACCTATACACACGAACATTAGTTTCGTTTGGATGCCTGATACATTATTCATAAGCACATCGAAGCTTTAGCAGCGTAAGTGCTGCTCAATTTTTATCGGGAATATGTGCGAATTTTACCAACTCTCCCTCGCAGCATTCGATGTATGTACTAGCCGAATTTTTAGTTCCGTGAATTGGTGGAATTTGTCGAAAAGCTCACGCACTCGTTCCGAATGTAAAAGTGAAAATGTGTAAAAGTTTGTCAGAACTTTTGCGTTTGAAATATTTTATTTTGCTGCATTAAATGGCGTGATTTGAATACGAAAAAGCCTGTATATCTTCTATACAAATATACCAGGCCTATGGATGATATTTATTTTCTTTGCTAATGAAAACAATGGAATAAATGTATGAGCGTTTTACCATACAAAAATTATATTCCATCCAGGCATGGTTTATGTCGTTAAGATCGGTTATTATTATAGTGTGTTCCATATGCAGTGAGTATTTTAAATTGTGCTAAATGGGCAGTAGGAACCTCATATGTGTGCAGTAATTAATTGTTCCGTTTCCGTTTTCTTTTATAAATGTATTTATTGCTTCTTTCACGAACGTAATGCATTAAACTGCTCGATTACATAATTTTGAGTACATAAAGTCATATTCATGGATTTTGAGAAGTGTATTAGTTTTCGTTGTATCTATAAAACATCAGGAAATGTAAAGAAGTTTTTGTTTAGAAAACGTTCAGGAGATGAAACCAATGTCCTAGTATAGTCGAAAATGATCTCACGGGAACGCTCAAACTTCGTAAACTTTTCAAATTCTACCTACTTCATACTCGTTTACTTCTGATTTGCATTCTGTGGAAAACAAAATCGACGTCTTCATAAGGCATTCATACAACATAACAGAGCTGTTAGGAGCATACTATGTGCCAACGTCACCCTGTATAGCGTATATATTTGTTAAGCATAAACCTAATGGCTCATGGTTATGATCTGACAACGCTTAAAGACCACCACATGGTGGTGAAAAATTTTAAATTTCCATAATTCCTCTCAGTTGCCAAACATTGAAGTGTAGCAGTTAATTTGTGTGTCCTGTTTCTCAGTTTGTGGCAAATTTGTGTCAAATTTACACGATTACTGTCCCAATTAAACGGAATATGGTCCTGTAAAAGGGAGTACATATGTGTTATCCTCGGTTTTGTTAACGTTCTTGTGGATTTGTCCGTAATAAGTGACTGTCCTGATTAAGTGGTGTCCCGATTAAACGGAATTAATTGTATATCAAATTAACGGACTGTCATTAACGCATTCCATACATTCATTCTCAATCATATTTCTATCGGTTAACGAAGTTAACTTTGTTGTTGCCGATTAGCGATTACCGGAGGTAACTTCCTGATTTAGTTTACCCAGCTTTGGTAGTAAGTAAATATTTTTCGGTGATTAGATGCGGGACATGCCACATTTGGCCGTAGGATGCGTCGTAGGACGTAAACCTAGATGCTTTAATGTGGGCTTCGAAATGAGTAGGCAACCAAACATACCTCATAATTTTGTTGTCAGTATTTCACCGAAATGATTACGTATTACCATTCAAATTATACATTAAACTGAAGTTGAAACCTTTGCCGATAATACAAAAAATATCCGGCTCAATTCTGTCAAGTGTAGGGGACGAATTCTGGGAATATCGGTGTTTTTTGTTGATCGCAAGAAGACTACGACTCCGTCACCTAGACTCGACAGAATTGAGCCGGATATTTTTTGTATTATCGGCAAAGGTTTCAAGTTCAGTTTAATGTATAATTTGATTGGAAGTACCTAATCATTTCGGTAAAATACTGACAACAAAATTATGCGGTATATTTGGTTGCCTACTCATCTTAAGCATCGGCCACACCTGCCCGACCACGCGACTGCGAAGCGCGAGCGCGAATTATTTCCGTTCTACATCAAGTCGCAACGGATGCGTCAAAATGACAGTAATAATAGAATGGAAATAATTCCCGCTTTGCAGTCGCGTGGTCGCGCAGGTGTGGCCGATGCTTTATGCAAAAAATTGCTAGCACTATAACCGCTGTCTTATGAAACGTGATTTACGTGATGCAACACAGTTCTCTTAAGGCTCCGTTCTAAAAGCATCGCAACTCTGAAACGAAATATTTCGTTTCGATGTTTTTTCTTGCGGGGAGTGGTCAGCCTGCCCCCACCATATATCAATCCGTAGTCAACAGTTATAGGCGGTGTTTAGAGCTCCTGACGTCTGCTGTCTACCCGGGCTGCAGTAATATGGACACATCAATGCATTTCTGGCAATTACGCTTTATTATCGCAATTATAATGTTTGGGTTAAAATTATACTTAAATAAAAAATCTATTTTTGTATCATGAGTTGCGCTATGTGTTTTATATTTGAAATATTCAAAGATGTAGAAGATGCAAAATTAATTTTTATCTTTCCAAAAAATTATTTTTAATCTAGCCCAACTCGTTATTTATCTAAGAAGTTACACTGAAAATTTCATAAACTTTGAACCATAAATAAAGTTTTTATTTGAAAACGCGTTTTAGGAGAGCTAGAACTGGGTCTTAATCTCTGAAAGCTGCACTTAATATTTGGCTGCTTAAGAGCTGCAGTTCATCTTTATTATTACGCTCTTTGTACGGACTTCCTTCATTACTCGCGTTTACGTTGGGAAAGGTTTGGCACGAGATAAATGGCTTTTGTGTTGAATTTAATATGAGAGTTTGTAATCTTTCCGATAGAACATGGTAATATATGCCAGACATTAAGTAAAGTTAATGATAGACAACTGTATTATCTGAGATATTTGACGCCGGGTTTACATTTTGCGGGTATTTTTAAATTGTTTGCTTTGTTGAATTTGTGTTTTTCCCTACTATTTGTATAAATTAACTGTAAGTAAAAGTTATTTCAAAACTAAAATAAAAAAAATTATACACTGTATCCCTTTTTTTTTTGTTAAAGGCGAGGGGAGGGAAAGAACCCACCACCACCCCGCTGCACGGCATCGCCTGAAGGGCATACTTCCTGCAGCGACATCTCCCAACATTTCTCCCGTCGCCTTTCCGTTTTGTGGCCTACTGGCTCTTTTACTATTTATTTTAACCACAAACACAGATACGACAAACAAGACTACCTACTTACTAATAACATACTACTATGCTACTTATTCTACTACCTCCTAATATTCTACTTATTCTACTACCACCACCGTTTCGTGCTCAGAACCACAGTTCTTTCTGGGACACCGCCACCTAGACTTTTCTTCTGGGACCACGGTATAACCACTGGTCCCTCGCCTGACTCCGGTCGTCCTGAAATCTGGTCCGGATTTCCAGAACCCTAAACATTTCTCGCTTCGGCAGTTCTGGAAGCTTTCCTGCGCCGGTTTCCGGACGCTATTCTGCCTTTCTCGCTTTTGCCCTCTCCGCCCCCGGGACCATCCCTACTCCTTAACAGCTAAGGCGTGGGAGGTCCTCTCGTTTGATCACGCTTGTCGTCCTCGTTCTTGCACTTTAGGATATCTCCCACGGTGTGTGCGATCCGCCGCCACTCCTCCGGTCCTTGCAACATGCGCCGTACCATTCTTTCCTCGTTGAGGTCTTCCTGATATGGACACGCGCTTCTATGTGCTGCCCATCTTTCGCATCGAAACAGAGTATGCCCAGGTGTGTCCTCCTCCCCGCAGTACCGGCATTCTGGGCTGTCCCTTCTCTTGAATCGGTGCAGGTATGCCCCGAAACATCCGTGGCCGGTTAGAGCTTGGGTGAGCTCATAGTTGACTTCACCATGCCTTCTATTCACCCACCCCGATAGGCTGGGTATCAGGCGATGGGTCCATCGTCCACATTCATCCTCGTCCCGCTCCCTCTGCCATGCCTCTATTGTTGCTGTCCGATCTGCGACGCGGGAACCACCCTCATGTCCTCTTCTGTCATACCGTTGCCTTCTTTCCTCTACTTTTATATGTAGTGGCACCAGGGACGCAATTACCAGAACCGCCATGGTAGATACGGTCCTGTACGCCGACGTCACTCCGATCGCCGCTCTTCTTTGAACTCGTAGGAGCCGCTGCCTTCTGTTTGCGAACTCCATGTCGTCCGCCCAGACCGGCCGCATACAGCATCACCGACTCCGCCACGGACGCGAGAACTCTCCTCTTTCCTGCCGTCGGGCCCCCCAACCTTGGCATCAGCCTCAGGAGAGCCCCTGTTGTCCTCACCGCCCTTGCCGCCACCTCTTCCACGTGCTTTCTGTACCTGAGGTTTCTTTCTATTCTCACTCCCAGGAACTTGACGCTGTTCCCGGGCTTGATTAGTATCCCGTCCATTGCCAGCGTCACCGGCTCACACTTCCGTCTGCCGGTTGGGAGCACGGCCTCGGTTTTCTGGGCAGCCAGCTGCAGTTGTCTGTCAGCCATTCACGCGACGATTCCCGCGATGGCCGCGTTCGCCCTCCCCTCGAGCTCGGCGCAAGTGGCGGCGGTCACCACCATCGCTAGGTCATCCGCATACGCCACCAATTCCACTCCAGGAAGCTCCAGACGCAGCACCCCATCGTAGAAGACGTTCCAGAGCGTTGGCCCCAAGACCGATCCCTGGGGAACGCCGCTTGTTATCCTTTTCCGTGAGGCCCTCCCGTCTTTATCCTTTAGGATAATCCAACAGTCCTTCAGGTAACTCCTGATTATCCTCAGTAGCTACCGGCTGATGCCTCTTGTTTCCAGCTCTGCGATTAGGTGTTCCATGCAACGGTATTGAAGGCATTTCTGACGTCGAGTGTGACCAGCATGCAGAACTGTTTTTTCTTCCTCGTTCCTTGGCTCGCCCTCTTTGCTTTGTCCATCACGCTCCTCACCGCGTCCACCGTAGACCTTCCTTCTCGAAAGCCAAACTGGTTGTCCGCCAGGGGAGCTCTCTCGTCTACCTCGGTTTTCAGTCTACTCACCAGCACGTGTTCCATTAGCTTGCTGCTTGTGTTCAGCAGGCAAATGGGCCTATACTTTGGTGGTTCTCCTTCTGTGGCCTCTCGTTTGGCCAATAGGAGGAGGCTGGACGTCTTCCACTTTTCTGGGTATTTCCCTTCCGTGAGGATTGCATTCATCACGTCTGTGACGTACTCTCCCGCTACTACGACCATTTCCCTGATCGCCTCCGGAGGCACTCCATCAGGTCCCGCGGCTTTCTTAGGCTTGATCTTTCCTGCCGCTGTCCTATCTTCCTCTACCGTGAGAATATTCGTAACCTCTTCCGGTTCCTGCTCGTCTTCCTCCGTGATGTCATGTTCTGGGAACAGTTCATCCGCAACTACCTTCATTTTGGACAACGTCAGGTTCGGTGGCGGTAGTCTGGCTTTTAGCCTTTTCGTGACTATTTTGTACCCCTGCCCCCACACGTTATTTTCCACTTCTTCAATCACGCTGGTCCAGTGGCGTTGCTTGGATTCGGCAATTGCTATCTTCAGTGCCCTTCTAGCCTCCCTGTATCGTACTGTAAGGAGTGCTCGTCTGTCTTCTTCTCTGGTTTCTCTTTGGGCGGCCCTTCTAGCAGCGTTGCTCACCTTCCTCAAGTCCGCAATCTCCTCAGTCCACCAGTATACTGCCCTATTGCCTGCGCAACTACTCTGCCTCACATGTTGCTACATTTGGTGGTTCTCCTGCCGTTTCCGTTTCGAACGTCTCCCTGAACTTGGTGCGGTCTAGTTTCCTCGCGGTGTAACGCTTAGATACGAACTGCTGAGTCTCCTCCCTCGATTCTCGAATGTCCCTCAGCCTGTACTCAATATACATATGGTCGCTGAGGATTTCTTCTTCCACCACTCTCCATCCTTCCACCTGTCTTGCGACGTTTGCAGTAGCGAAGGTGAGGTCTATCACTGATCCTCCTCCCCCTCTCCTGAATGTGTTCGCATTTCCTTCGTTCAGGGGAACCAGACCATTCCTCGATGCCCACTCACTCAGTGCTTCTCCTCTCCTGTCGGTGACTGCCGATCCCCATTCCTGTGATTTTGCGTTGAAGTCACCAGCCACTATGTACTTGCCGCTTCCAGATCTCATTCCCTCCTCCAGAGTGTCCAGGAGGTTCTGGAATTCCGGCCCTTCCATAGCAGGGGAGGCGTAACAGCTGTACATTGTCACCGTTCCCGTGTCCACCCAAGCGTAGCCCGGGTCCTGCTCCCTGTCTCGTGACGTGAACCTTACGTCCCCTTATTCCGATGGCCGCCTTCCGGCCGATGTCCTGCTTCCAGCCTAGTATCTCGGTCATAGCTCTATTTTGTTCTGAGACCAGTAGAATGTCAGTGTTTTGTCTAGCCCCTGTTGCTATTAATAGCTCCTGAGCGGATTTTCCCCTTCCTAGGTTTACCTGTATGATGGAGGTGGCCATGGCGTATGGTAACGTCTATCGCTCTCCCGTATCGACTGCGGCCTCATGATTCTGGACGATCGCATATAAGATCCCATTCGCTCTAGGTCTTCCCGCGCCAGTTCCTCTGTGATTCCTCGCATGAAGTCGAGGTATATGGCTCTTAGTTCTTCGCTGCGGGGCAACCCCTCGGACATAATCTTTATCTCTGAGGAGAGTTTACTTTCTCCAGAGATTATCTCCCCGTCTTTTGTGCTCTCGAAGTAGCCTAGGTGGGTCCTCACTAGGTCAAAGAGTGTTCGGTCCCTTAGTCTCTGAGTTGCGTATCTTACGCTTTGCCTGGTCATTCGTACTATGGGGGGGACCGCCGAGTACCACCCGGGTTGTCCATCCACGTTGCTTTCTCGCGGTTTCCTTTCCTCCGTTTTAGGTATTCCAGTTGCTTTGTTGTTCGTCGCCATCCGCTGCGGTGGGCACGGTGTCAGAGTCTCCACCTTCCCACAGGGATACCGGATACATGCCTTGGTCTCCGTGCGGAGCACTTCGCCCGCCACAAACGCGATATATCCCTCCTTCTTTTGTAGGTGACGCTCCAGTCTTTCCATGTCCCTTTTCCTCTTTGAAGGAGGTCTATTCTTATTTTGTGTAGGGGGTTGGCGCCGTTCCATCACTGGTAGGTCTCGTTCCCCTGCTCTTCTTCCATCTCCGCTGCTGTGGGTGTTAGACATTTCTGTCCTGAGCACCTACCTTGTCGTCTTTCCTCGTTACGTTCATATATTTTGGGCATCTGATGGTATGTGCCCTATGGCCGTCCTTTTCGCATACTGGACAGTGAGCTTTCTCCTCGCACACCTTTGATAGGTGACCTTCTCTACCGCAGTTTCTGCAGAGTTTTTCCCTGCTGGGTCCTCTGCAGTCCTTCGCGATGTGTCCCGTTTCCCAGCACTTGTAGCACGTTTGTGGCTGTATCCTTTCGCTTATTCTTCCTACTGCCCAACCCACTTCCAGGGTTTTCATACGCAGAAGTGCCACTGCCGCGTCTTCCGTGAGTTGTAGGGTGGCCGTCCTAGTTTGCCCGTATGCCTCTCTCAGCGACTTTACCGTTACTCCTTCATTTAGGTTTCCCAGAGCCTCTGTAAGTGCCTGCTTTACCTGCTCCTCTGTGGCAGTTGCCTCGAGCTCTTTTATCGTCAAGAGCTTTTCTCTGCCAGCTACTCTGGACTTGAGTCCCGAAGTCTCACTGATTTTTTATTTCAGTGCCTTCGCGCTCTCTCGGTCCTTAACGGTGATCATGAGGTCGCCGTTTCTCGTCTTCCTGGCCCCCTTGATGTTGAGGCTACCTGCGCCCCCTTTAACGTGTTCTTTTACCTTCCTGAGGGTTTCTACGTACGAGGCGTTGTCGGTAGTTACAATAACCGCCTCCTCCTTCTTCCTTTTCAAGGCTGGCCATTCCTTTTCTCTGGGCATTCTCGGAATTTCCGAGTCCGCCCCTTTCTTCTGCTGGCCGGCCTGTTGCCCTAGCTTGGCCACACCCGCATAGCTCCTGACGCCCTGCCTTTTTTCGTCTTTCTTGGCAGTGTAAGTGGTGATTTTTGGACCGCTCTCTCCCATAACTTCCTTCAGGCAGGCGCGTGCCTCTTCGGCTCCTTCACCCTCGGGGTTATTGATAGCCAGTTTGCCTTTTCCCCCGACGGCCGCTTTATGCTGTTCCATACGCTCCTTTCGGCCGTTCTCCTTGCCCTCGTTCATCAAGACAAAGACCCGTCTTTCGGTTATTAGCGTCTTCGTTCCGACTTTTACAGTGGTCTTTCGGATGATCTCCACAAAATCCCCTTCTTCCGTCTCTACTTCCGCGTACTCTGGGCAGTACCTGATGAGACTCCTTTTAAGCCCTCTTTCCTTTTCCGACTCGTCCTTTTCCAGCATTATGGCCACGTCGAATTCTGGAGGTGCGTATAGGGGGTTTCCCGTAGCCTGCAGCATTCCATACTTGTCCTCCTGTGGTTCGTCTGGCCACTGGGTGGCCATGTCCACTGTGACTTTCTTCCTTGTGACTAGGTCCGCACTAGTTCCCTGACCTTCTGAGCCCCGGTCTCTACGAGTCACCTTTGCCTCTGGGCTTTTTGTGGCGTCTTGCAGTTTCCTGACTTCTTTCTCCGCGGCGTCCATCATTTTCTCTAGCTGCTCCGACCTTTCTCTTATCTCCTTTTTGGTGTTGGCGCTGGTTAGTACTACCGCCCGCAGCTCTTGTATTGTCTGGCTCATTTCTTTCCAGACGTCGCCTAGATCTCCTTCCTCGTCAGGCTTCTTTCTTTTCGCCTTCTTGACGGCTCCTCCGGGGCCGACCATTAGCCAACCCGTCGAAGGACTATCCTCCCCGTCGCTCGCGAAGTACGCAGGCGTTGCTGGGGTGATCTGTTCTGCTACAGTTTTAACCTCTTGCCCGCCGGTCGGTATTTTTATTGTCGGAAGCGACAATTTTCTGTCCCTCGGTATTGGGGATCGCGCTAGTCGCTCTCGCCTTGGAAATTTCCCTTCTAGATCCTCTACCATGTCATGGACGAGGGCTCGTCGCGTATGCATCTCCGTGCTAATATCCCGGTATTCCTGGGGTTGATCGTGCCCTTTGGACGGCGCATGGGTCCCTCCATCTCTGCTACACCTTCCCTGTTGGTTTCCACTACCGACGGTAGTGGAACTCCTCCCGCGCTCATTTTTTCGTTCGTTGCGCGTCACTCCTCCGAGATGTTCATGTCGCCACAAAGTACCCGGAAAGAAAAAAAAACCAAAAAAAACTCCACGCCACGAACGCCAAGGATGGACCTAACTATACCTACTGTTAGCAATTTCTGGAAGAGGGCGCGGGTTGTCGTGATTGCTCACGCAGGGATTATTAGAGCCACGACCTACCGACCGACAGCACGTGTTATTTTGTTTGTCGTTCATGGATCGACTGTATTTCCTTTGTGGTAATAAATATGTTCTCAGTGGTACTTGAGTTTGTATTGAAGTGATTGCCGAAGTGAGCCTAATAAATCAGAAGTGCGATTTTGGACCTAAAATACGTCTATTGTGTATTTTGTGTGGTGCATGCGACCTTGATACTGACTACGCAGTAAAACGCATCGCAAATGAACTGGTGAGTACCAAAGCCTTTCCGTTTGTGACAATATAAATTACTTGCCGCTAGCCCGATCTACCTTTAATAACAAAACGCATGAACATTTGTTTAAAACTGTTATCCGATAACCGCGATAGTGATAGCAGCGACACCGAAAATCATAACGGTTCGCTAAAACGCAGAATACGAGAGTTAGAAATGTCCATTCGCGTAGCCCAAAATGAATCTTCATCATCCACGCAGAGCCATCGCCGTGACGCGTACACGCCTGCCCGGACCGGGACCGCTAATGCTACAAGGCCACGTGCAAGTACGCCGTCAACACAAACTACCGCGAACGGTGCGTCCCCAGTTTACGTCGGCCGCATGGAGTTGATCCCCGAATTTAATGCGTCAGCCGATTGTATGGTTATCGAAACGTGGCTTGATAAAATAAATTCAATAGGCGAACTGTATAATTGGGACGATCGTTCAAAAATATTTGTCATGCTTGGACGATTGACTGGTAATGCAAAATTATGGATTGATTGCCAGACTGAGATGAACCTTACCTGGACACATTGGCAAATTAATTAAAAGATGCATTCCCAACGTTTAAAGGCATCGCGGCCAAATTAAAGGAGTTTGTTAATGTGGAGCGTAAACCTACGGAAGACGTTATATCATTTTATTATTCTAACTTAAAATTAGGATCGCATTGCAATCTCCCCGATCACGTAATCACAGATGTGCTAATTTCAACTTTGAATGACCAGTTATTACAATCCAGTGCTCATGCTGCTGGCTGCAAAAGCACAAAACAACTGCTTCAATTTCTGATTGACATTGACTTCAAAGCAAGCCAGGGGCTGATACATAATAAACCAAAAGATTCAACTCTACAATATTAAGTGCAATGATAGCGTCAATCGGTGACGATCACAGTGCTTGGGAAGACAAAATATCGGATGTGCAACGAGAAATAAACGGTACTATAAACTCTACAACAAAGGTAGCACCATCCGAATTGCTTTACGGGTGCAGACCAACGCTTAAACATGACATTAATTTGTGCGGTAGTGAACAGGTAGATCAGCAGGCAAAGATCGAGGTATTACGGAAAAAGGCTTTGGTTAACATTACTGACAATGTTTTTAAAATGAAGCGACAGTACGATAAAAAAAAAACGGTTGCCCGCAAAAACATTTCAAATCGGTGACAACGTGATGGTGGAGAAGACACCTCTAGTAAAGGGGTTGACAAGTGGAAAGCTGGTTCAGAGGTTCATAGGACCATTGAAGGTGACACATCCTGGGTAATGACCGCTATAGGGTGGAATCCTTCTCCAAGGACCGGCGACGGTTTCGAGGTAACGTGGCTAGCGACCACATGAAAACATTTTATGTACAGACCGCTGACTAAAAGTGGGTGAGTATTGTTTCTTTACAAGCTGTGTGCTGATGTCATTTGATTATATGTTCTGTGTGAAACAATAAGCCATGTGCTGATGTGATTTGATTATATGTTCTGTGTGAAACAATAACCTGTGTGCTGATATCATTTGATTATATGTTCTGTGTGAAAAAATAAGCTGTGTGCTGATGTCATTTGGTTATATTATCTGTGTGAAATAATATTCCATGTAAAAGAAAATGATATGATTTGTTTTGAAAAGGGAATTTGTTGATAAAAAAAAATAAGGTATGAGAGCAATTGTCATGCTCTTGAGAGTCTGACGTACTTTTGAGTCAATATATATCATTGGACCCTTGGATATAGAGCATTCTAAGATTGAGCGTGTAGAACCATTGTGATAAAGGTCCTCTGAGGAATGCTTCATTGGACTTTTGGAGCTTTCAGGCTCCGCGCTAGAGTCCTAGTGATAAAGGTCTTGTGTAAGCTGACTGAAGGTCAGAAACTAAGGACTTTTGGATCTTGTGCACTCCAAGCTTTCTTGTCGAGTCCTTTGGATAAGGGTCCTTTGCAAAATATGTCATTCACTTAGACTAATACAATTATGTGTTTTCTATAGGTTGTTCGTAGATGTTCTACAGGTAGTCCCGAGTCGTGCCTACGTCAGGATGGGCGAATGTTAGGACAATTTCTGGAAGAGGGCGCGGGTTGTCGTGATTGCTCACGCAGGGATTATTAGAGCCACGACCTACCGACCGACAGCACGTGTTATTTTGTTTGTCGTTCATGGATCGACTGTATTTCCTTTGTGGTAATAAATATGTGCTCAGTGGTACTTGAGTTTGTATTGAAGTGATTGCCGAAGTGAGCCTAATACTACGTATATTAGACCAAGATTGTTGTTTCTCGAGAAAAACGACATTCTATAAAAAGAGTTTTGGATGGTGGAGATCAAAGAACAGCTATACCCAGAATTTTGTCTTAACATATTTTAGGTGGTTGCAAAATAAGAAATTGTGAAATTTGCTTAAGAGTAAAGCATCAGTTTTTCACAATTAAATTTAAAATGTGATAGGGAAAAGTTGTTTGGACTGTTATAAAACTAATACATATTTTTATAAGTTTCACATATCTTTTCAGATACCATTATCATACTAGGTGAATCACTGACATTGATACAAATTGCTCCATGACGTTAGGAGATTCCATGAATATGCAGGTGAATCAAAATAGGCGGCTATTTTATTTACGTATCAGTATCAAGGCTGCATTGCTGTCTTCGATACAGATGCCGCAAGCATGTAAAGGATGGCATGGGAAAACGGTTTGTTAGTTTAAAAAATCCTTGAACACGTCAATTTTTAATTACTGCAATATAAATTTTTGTGAAAATATCAATTTCCGTCAATTGTTACACGTAACCAATATTTTTTTTTAAAGGCGACCTCACTTTTTCTTATTTATTTTGACTAATACTGGCTTCCAAATTATCTATCGCTTAAGATTTTCTAAAATAATGCTGTCACAATGTAAAGCAGTGCCATTTTGGTAATTTTTACCTATTTATACCAGCTGAACTAATTGTCCTGGAAATCTGAAGATGGTTTCATAGTAGGTAAACCTTAATCTTTTACCCTGAAATCCTGAAAGTTCACAATTATTTTTGAAGCATTTACAGCGATTCTTTAGGTGGTATACGGATGCCTTCATAAGATAACAAAAGCAAAAAACCGAAATAACCTGACATACTATGCAACTTTGAACCTCAGCTTCGTATTGAGCGCTAATAAATCGGTAGATTATATTCACGGGTTCTGCAACAAGGAGGTGGAAGTAACTCGGTGGAATGAATTATCGTAAGTCAATTTTAGCACACATCGCGCCACCTGTCGGCCGCTAGTGCAATGAAGGTCTAATTGGTTGCGCGCCATCTGGTGGTCAGATAGCACATTAGGTTTGCGCGCGCTATCTGTCGGTCATTTTGTGAATTATTTTAAAATTATTGCGCATGCATCGTTTGTGATTAGTGAATTAATTTTTGAAATTTAAATTTATCTGCGCGCGCCACCGGTCAGCTGGTAGTGCAATGGTGCAAGGTGTATTTGGTTGCACGCCATCTGGTGGTCAGTTAACACATTAGGTTTGTGCGCGCCATCTGTCAGCCATTTTGTGACGTAATTTTAAAATTTACATCTTATAATTGCGGCGTTTTGTGCGGACTTCCGGTTTTAGCTTCAAAACTCGTATATTTCGTAACCTAAGGCAGCGCATATCTTCTAAAGTAAGGCCAAAACCAGAAATTAATTTCAAATTTCGCCCTCGCGACTCGCAAGAGCCCTAACTTACCGACTACATCTTATAATTGCAGCGTTTTGTGTGGACTTCCGGTTTTAGCGACAAAAGTCCTATATCTTGTAAACTAAGGCTCGTATCGAAAAACTAATTGAAAAATTACTGCCTAACACTACAACACCCCTGTCCGCTTTGACAATGGCACTACTAAAGAATTTTTTTTTGTTAAATTGAAAAACCGGGTATATCTCGCAAACTAAGATCCGTAATGAAAAACTAATTTCAAATTTCGTCCGCACGACACCAGGGAGACCGCTTTGACCACTACGAACGCGAAGGCGTTGCGAAAATTGTCAAAAGGGCACCAGTAAGAAAAATGTTGGGTACAACGAACCCAAGTCAACCATTGTGAACCGGAAGTCGGCCATTGTGAACCGGAAGTCGTCCATTTTGAACCGGAAGTCAAACCTGAAGTTGTCAATTTTAAACCGAAAGTCGGCTATCTTGGGCACAGTCGAGCCCACATCGGCCATTTTGAACCGGAAGTCGCCCATTTTGAACCGGAAGTTGTCCATCTTGGACAAATTAGCAAAGCAATAGTACGCAATAATAATAACAATAAAAATCGAAACACGAGCATTATGAATTCACCATAATAAATAGATGCCAATGTATCAACCTTGAGTGATCGGTATACAGCTGTATTAGTGCACATTGCCTGCCGTTGACCTTACCAGTTAATGGTCTTGATATTCTTACGTAATCATTTCGCTTACACTTTATAATTAAATTGCTGATTTAAATGTCATAGGAGATACTTCCCAGCAGCTGTTTTTCATATTTATTTTGACGGTAACGTTTGGATGTTTTATGTTAATCGTTGAAAGGACAATAATTGGTAATGGTTTCAACCACTCTTACATTGAAGTGATTGAAATGAAACACGTTTAAAAATTAATACATTTATATTTTATATTATCAAGACAAACATACAAAAGTGTAAAGAACAGTAAGTTTGCCTTGTTATGTTTACCTGTTAATTATTTTTGCAATAATCTGCTAAAATAAAATGTTGTATATTCTGATATGAAATTACATACCAAAAAGCTTTTTTTTAACCTTGTTATTTCATATCGGTCTATTTCCACAACTTAGGTAGTCATCAACGCTGAACACAGGCTGGACACATCAAGGAATTTTATCAATCTGAGTGAATTTGATGGTTTACGTTTGAAAACGTACCCTTTTGTCGTAGATGGGAAAAGTAAACATGAAAAGAAAGCGAAATGTACGTTGCCATCAAAACAAAATTAAATTCGCCGGTTACAAGCAATGGTTATTGGAAAATTGCGTTTTTAAAAACCAGTGGAATACATGTGGATCGCTAAATATACCATATTCACTTAAAGTCAAAATAAGCTAACCTTATCGCTGCGCGATTCAATCAAAGTTATCACATTATTGTCATTGCTTGAAGAATACATTTTCCCGAATTCTTTTCACATGAACACAACACAAGCAGCAAAGGACCATTGAAGAATATTGATGTAAAAAAAATTAATGAAGCTCTGAGGTGACTTTGTCTGCTACCTTGATTTTAGGTTTAACATTTTCAAAGTAAACTGTTTTATGCTAAACATGGAAAATCTAAACAAACTCGAACACAAACTTTGGTGTTTGAAAGATGAACAATAATTGAATATAAATTAAATTTTAAAGGAGAATTAGACTGTTTACGCTAAAATTATCATGTTCTTTACATATTCTAAAGAATTAATTCCTAATAGGTCGAGAGCGTGCAACAAAACCATACTCTCATGAAACATCACTACGAAAATTTTATAAATGATGTAAAATAATGTGGTGAGTAAGAAATGGCGAGTAAATGGCTGCCTAAGCAAAGCCGCCAGCCGAAAGGTATTTAATTAGGCTTATTACTAATTAACAGTGGGTGGGTGCACCAGTACCCTCACACCATATTTGAATGATTTTTTTCTTAATTATGCAAGAACTTTTATAATAACTTGGTGTGGCTAACCCCGTTTGACAGCAAGTGGTTAGCAAACCGTCTTGTAGGCATAAAATGCAAGAAATACGACACTACTTTCATCAAAAATTTCGATCGTATTTCAAAACATAAAGTTTGTGTTTTTTCAAAACTGAAAACATAGGTATATACCACTTCAGACATTACTGTTAAACGATTTTTTTAATAAAACAAAGGTGTTTCAGTACTCAATCAAAATATCTGAATGAGTTTGCTCTCAATTGTGGTTATTAGGAAAGCACATTATTTGCTTCTATAATTGTGAGGGTACTGATATTCACAATTTTAGTCATTAATTACCCTAATAATTACCCTAATTAAACATCGTTTCGGTCAAGATTGCTTAGTTCTACATTCGCATTTTCTTTTCTTTGTTTTATGAGCGTATGTTTTGTCGCGGGCTCTCCGCCTATAACATTTAAATAATCTCAATGAAGTTATTGATATTTCAAGTCATATGTGTAGTTTTCAGTAATGTTTTTAATGCAAAAGTAAAATGTAGGTTATACGCCGTGTGTTGTAAATACCACAACAATAAATGAAACAAAAAGTCCTCTACAGTCAGTAAATCAGTCAGTTCGAAGAACTCTTAGTATAAAGGAATATTTGTAATGGGAGAAATATGAATATTGTATAACTTTTTTTTAAATAATACTGGTCATAAAGATTTTTACGTGAAATTTCGTATTAAAGAAAAAATGTTGACGTAGCGGCCGGTTTTAAGCATAGTAATTCTCATTAGCCTATTGCTTTAAGGTTATGCATATTGCTTTAGTAGCATGGTCAAGAAGTTACGTTGAACATGTTTGATAGTTGCGAAGAGTCGATAAAAACGTTTGCCTGGGGTCATTCTACGCTCAATTAGTTAGAGTAGTAATTACTAGAGTATATTCAGTCTTGGGTCTTGTGCTCGTCGTTACGTTAAGATGTCTAGTAATAATAGTAGTAGTAATAATTATTTTATTGTAGAATTAGATGTTTTCACCAACAGCAAGAGCACGTATACCGATCACCTAAAGAAATGTTTAAACTCGAACGATATTGATAGAGTGATCTATTAAGTAAAATTCAAGTGCCGGAAGAAGTGCTCACCTACGGACGTTTATGCAGTACGACAGTGGATATTCTAGAGACGCTTTTCGAATCGAGACTTCTAACTGATAAATTTGTGAAGTGCACGTTGGAGCTACTTTTAGATGACACAGACAATAATAATAGTAATAAGAATAATAATACTAACAATAATAATAATAGTATTGTTGTTGGAATGGATGTGAACTATATGGCGGCTATAGCCAAACAGATAAAGTGCATTCATCAGTCGGATGAAAACTATAGAAAATGTTTGCTCTTTACGTTGTTGAGTGACAAAAAGAAAAAATATACTTCTATCAACAATATTATTAACAATTATAAAAATGTGCACTATTATTTCGAAAAAAATGTGTAATGCCGACAAAAACTTTGTAACGACATTATTGAATACACATTGGCGTTAAGAGAGGTTGACAATTTCGTTTCGAGCCGACAACGCGTCAATCGCATAGAGATATTCGCAAATGGCTGACGGATAATGTGCAAAAGGGGCTCAAAGGACATAGTGTGGGCTGGCAGTCGGGACCCGATACGGGCGTTTGGTCCTCTAGCAATCTTCAAGACTATATTGATACACTAAAAATTATAAATTGTCACACTACTCTCTATTTGTAAATTGTTTTTTTTTGCATATGTATATTTAATAAATTTATTTATTTTTTCAAGCATTTGTTTTATTTTAGTAATAAGATAGAGAATAAAAGACAACAAATTTAAAAAAAAAGTCATTTATTCAGTATCATACATTTTTTCTGCTAATTTATTATATCAAGAAAAAGGAATCACGCCCCGCTGATGATGATCTCGGCGTTGTCCACCACGTTTGCAGCCAATCTCGAAGAAGGTAAGCATTTTGATGAGCGCATTGCAGCTCGTTAATGACATGCTTGTCGCAATGATACTTGCCACCAACGCCATCAGCTCCTGCTCCTGCTTGAAGTTTTAGCGTTGAAAGTGCCGGACAACCCATGTCTTCAACATTGAGAATACGAATATTAGGTAGTACGGTTTCTAACCAGCAATTTTCTTTGCAGTCCCTTGACAATTATTTGAAAACCTTCATCAATTCCGGACGTCCGTAAACGTGAACATAAATTGGTATAAGGAGCTTCTTCAGCTTCTGCAGTTTCTGCTGCTTGTTGGTGTTGTTGTTGTTGATATCGAGACGTGTTGAGGTTGCTGTTGTAGAGAAAATTCTCATCTTGCTTTTGCCACGTGAGTCCATGTATTTGTGTTGTTACGAAGCGCACATGTCTCTGTAGATTTTCCTCCAAATGCGCGAACTTAACGGGTAATTTAAAAAATTTATGCAATTTACCATGACCGGAATAAACATGTATTAGAGTCAATTCTTTACATATGAATTCACTATCTTTCAGTTGAAAGCCTTGCACGTCGACGATCCAAGTGTTCATCATCCTGGTGTCTTACAGCGATCAGACCTCGCCAGTTAGTAATTAGGCAAATGTTTGTTACTGAATGCCACACGGAGACCAACCAACCGACCGACCGACCGACTGCTGCTGACCTCTCCAGTTAATGGTCTATACTTTAAAATGCAATCGTTAATTAGGCAGGTGTGTATTACTGAATGACACACGGAGACTGACCAACCGACCGACCAACCGACAGACCAACCGACTGCTGTCGAGACTGACCAACCAACCAACCGACCGACCGGTTGGCGTGGTCGGTCGGTTAGTCAGTTTCCGTGTGTCATTCAGTAATACACATCTGCCTAATTAACCCGGCTGTCGTGCGGACGAAATTTGAAATTAGTTTTTCATTACGGACCTTAGTTTGCGAGATATACCCGGTTTTTCAATTTAACAAAAAAAAAATTCTTTAGTAGTGCCATTGTCAAAGCGGCAGGGGTGTTGTAGTGTTAGGGGGTAATTTTTTTAGTTTAAAATATATAGGACTTTTGTCGCTAAAACCGGAAGTCCACACAAAACGCTGCAATTATAAGATGTAAATTTTATAATTACGTCACAAAACGGCTGATTTAAAATGAATTCAAAAAATGGCTGACAGATGGCGAGCACAAACCTAATGTGTTCACTGACCACCAGATGGCGTGCAACCAATTACACCTTGCACCATAGAACTACCAGCCGACAGGTGGCGCGCGGAGATAAATTTATATTTCAAAAATTAATTTGCTAAACAAACGATGCATGCGCAATAATTTTAAAATAATTCACAAATTGACTGACAGATAGCGCGCGTAAACCTAATGTGCTATCTGACCACCAGATGGCGCGCAACAAATTAGATGGCGCGATGTGTGCTAAAATTGACTTACGATAATTTATTCCACCGAGTTACTTCCACCGCCTTGTTACAGAACCCGTGCATATAATCTACTTAAATCAATCGACAACGCCTATTCGCTTTCCATAAAGTTTAAATAAACAAAAGTTACACTAACTCTTTTTTCTAGAAAAAGTTCAAGGCCATAAATTTTATAAATTAGAATAAACACAATTAACAGATCTATCAATAAGAGTATACCAAAATATGGGGTTACCATTTAAATGAACGGTTGATGACGTCATAAGTTCAGAGATTATCCATATCAGAGATTATGTCATGTTCCCATACTTTGCGCGTTCACTGTTTTAAGCGACATTTCCACGTTAAGATTTTCAACAAATATCAAGGATTTCGTGTAATTGGAATCGGAAAAATGTTATCTATCAAATAATCAGGATGTACCTACCCATAATGTACCTACCTATACGGGAGAAAAATGGCTCTTTGGCGAAAAGCTAATGAAATCACGCTAGAGGGCGCCACTAATACAATAACAACCAAAATCGATTTAGTCAGTTTATTTGATATTTCTCGAATATTTTCACGAATTCATAGCCACCTAAATTAATAAACAAAAAATTATTATTTCGTAGCCTTGGCAGTAAAAATTTACGATCGATAAGTTTTTGTGTTCAAAATGTTATTCTGAATGGATGGTATCACACAAACAATATAGGGTGCCATTTAAACCTTCAATGATGAAGTCATCTCCGGAAACCCGGAAGTCATAGTAACCTCAAGAGTATCTCAAAAAATTGCAAAATGTGTCTATTAACATCTCTCAAAATTTTATTCGTCATAAATTTTAAAAAATAAACGGGCGTACCTATGGCGGGGTCACCCGTTGTAGTAAATTTGTAGCACAAAAAGGACATCGCTCTTAATTCGCTTGAAAACTGTCCTACAGTTTAGACTTCTTTTAGGTCTCTATATAAGAACCTGCCTTAAATGTCATTTTAAAATGACCGTAGAACCCATTTTTTAAATTAAGTCGTTAGGTATCTTTGTTTGGTATAACAAAGAAAGGTCACTGCGACAAAGTAACCAAAGAAGTCAATGAACCATTACTGTTCAGGCACAACAAGGTGATATTTACTATAAAAGTGTGGTATAGCCGAACTATAGACTAGAGAAATGCCTAATTAGCCATACGTAGGGTTACCAGACGTCCTCTTTTAACCGGACAAGTCCTCTTTCTTAGGGGTCATGTCCGGGTCCGGTATCTTTTTCCGATTTTCCCCGAAATGTCCTCGTTTTTAACAAAATCATAAAATTACGTAATACCGGACAAAAAAAGAACGTAATGTATAGCTAGATTCCACAATTAATTATTTTCTAGGGCGCATTGAGAGATGCGGCAAAAAAATTGTTTGTCCTAAACATCCTTTCTAGGAAGTGAATATCCGCAAAAACTATACTGTCGGAGCGATGTCTCACGAACAGTTTCTGAGAATTCTCCATTTCTTCGTCCATTGCTTGCAATTTCGGGATATTTGTGTTTCTAGGGAAATATTTTAAACAATTTTTTCACATTGTTTTAAGTCGTCAGAGAAGACGGTCGTTGTAGCGCATCCCGAGGTTATTGTCTAGGTTTGTTTACTGTAATATCAGGTAAGAATGTTTTACTTTTCTGTTATTAATTGTCTTAATATTTTGAAGTAGTAATTACTACTAATTGAACGGAGAACATTATTTTTCCTTGTCCAAATTTTCTCTTTGACTTCTGATTTCTAAATTTGCATTGTAATTTGTAAGTGACAACTATAGTCTATAATAACCATTTTCAAGTTATGTTTTTTACGAGGAGTACCAATATAAATATTTTTTGCAATTTTAATTAGTGTATTACTTTAAATGATCATTTCTTATTTGTTATTATTCGTTTACGAATTTATTTCAAATTAGTAAAATTTGATGGATACTTTCTTAGTTTAATAGCATTTTTCCTATTAAAATGTTTCTGGGAATCCAATAATATAGGCGTTTCTCCTTTATTAGAACTGCTTGGATTACGTATGTAACCAAACAAGTAACAATAAGGTATATGGACAAATATTAGCTTTCCTCTCTTTTTCCAATTTCAGAATCACGGTTAGATGTTAGATATTTTGATAGTTTCTTAAAGTACAAGAAAAGTTTAAAAAAATTAAATATTCAATGTACTTTAAATTTGAATTTTTAGAGTAAAAATGCCAAAAAGAAAATTTAAATTTAATGAAGAACTACAAAAGCAGTATAAAATGTTGAAGGCAGTCGAAGACAAGAGCCATATGTTTTGTCCAACATCCAAATTTAATTTTCTATTGCAAATAAAGACAAAGCGGATATAGAACAACATTTGGAAACTCAGAAGCGCAAACTTATGACATTATTTTTATCTGACTATATTTCCATTGACAACCCCCCCTCCCCCCCCCCCCCCCGCTTTCCAAACTTTAGGTGTCCTAGTTTTTACTCGAAGAAATATGGCAATTACTAAATTTACTCATGTACACCTTACATGTGCAGCACAAAGATGCCCCTCAGAAGAAGTCAATAGAAAATCATTTGCAATGTTTTCCTGGCAATCATAATATAATACAACATAATCAGCATTCATAGTCCTCTCACGAATAGGGCCAGATTCCTTTCCAAAACATTACCTTTCTCACAATTAAATCGGAAGAAATGTAAATAGAGTCACGTAAGCAATTCCGTGAAGTTAGATTACTCCTTGAGTGAGTTTGTCGGTTTACGTTTGTCCCACCGGTGTCTTGACCAAACTACAAACCAACTTTTTAATTGAAACCCCTTAAACTTTAAACACATCGCTTTGCATAATAAGCACCACAAAATTCTGTCCTAGCATTCTCCCCGTATTCACTGTTTTACACGGAATATTACCCTTAACATTTTGAATTGATATGAAGAATTCATCGACAAAGGGTGGAATGGAAGAGATTGTGTGAAGATTGCGAATGTTAAAAAACTCTTTATTATTAATTTATTATTAACTTAATTGGTTCCGGTTTAGGCAATTAGATTATCATCATCAATATAAATCAATAGAAAGTGCACAATCACTGTAGTTATAAAAACTTAGTTTAAATTATAAATATTTTTTTTATTAATACAGTGTGTCTCACGGGACGTTGGATTATATGGGTATTTTTGTTAATATTAGAGATGGAAAGTCGGTTAAATGGACAAAGTAGTGCATATTTATGTGCTCTTTCATAATCTATTCAGAAAACAGTTGAATTCCAAACGCTTCCCAAGCTATTTTGAAAAAACCAAAAAATGTCATTTTTTAATTATGGTCATTACTTCTTTATTTGTTATCCAACCAAAAAATCGTTTTACATTATAAAGGCACTTTTTGTCTACAATTTGATTATGTCAGTTTAAGTTTTTTTCGCCAATGAATTCGTCGCTATGTTTAGAATACAATAAGATTGAATTGACTGAAGATTGTACACTTCGAGAATTGCTGAAAATCGCATGGTGCAATGGAAGACATTTTGTGAAACAATGTGATATCTACCCATCTGAACCCATCTGTTGAACAAAATTGGTGATCCCCAGAATTTCATAACAAAAATAGTATGGTCATGCGAAACATATTTTCTAACTGCGGTATTTTTAACTGAAAGAAGATGCACTACTGGGTACTGGGCCCGCGAAAATCAGCACCTTTCTGTACCGCGCAATAATCAGGTGCGGTTTAGTTTTATTGTATGGTGCGGTATTGTGGTCAACCGATTAATCGGACCAATTTTTTATGAAAAAAAATTAACTTCGGAAAGGTATCGGCAATATTGCTCTCCTGCACGCCTGCAGATAATGCCGGAATTGTGGGGAACTATTTAGATATAAGACATAAACGGAGAGTAATTGCGACCTATTCAGAAGTATCATGACCACTAAGATTGCCGGATCTGACCCCTTGTGATTTTTATCTATGGAGTGACTTAAAAAATGAGAATACTGGGGAAAAGGAAAGTCCTTCTTCTGCGAACTAGTTTGTTTTATTTATGCTATGGTAATTAATTTCAAACTATCATGTTCATCATCAGACCAGCTAAAAACAGTAGAATGATACAAACAACTTTTTATCGTACAAATTAAGATGGTATGGTAAAACCTTTGCAATACTAACCGTCGGGTTCAGCTTCGGCGAATACAAAAACACATAGCGAACAAGTAGTAATAATCACAGATTGGGATATTCTCGAAATAAGGATTATGGAACGATTTTCAAGTCACCGGATACAATTCGTGTAATACGTGCAATGCAAACAACAATATAATATAAAATGGCAACGGAGAACAATGTACGCATGCCCGGTGAAACGTCGGCAAAGATAAGGTGTATGGTGTTTATAATTTTGGAACGTTGGGGAGTTGCGTGACACCGTCATCGCCGCTTTCAATTCGATTGAAGAACCCTCGGTAAGGTCGCCGTATTACGGAATGCTGTGGAAAATGCCTCCAGGAAAATGGCGAGATTTTTTAAACCATTATTTAGTTTGTTAAAATGTTGTTGCTTTTTTAATGGGATCACATATAAAGAGGTTATGAAAGTAATTAAAAAAATACATTTTTTTGTTTTTTTTTTTCAAAATAGCTTGGAAACTTTTTGAAATTCCACTGTTTCCTGAATAGATTATGAAACAGCACATAAATATGCACTACTTTGCCGATTTAACCGACTTTCTATCTTTAATAATAACAAAAGTACCCATAGAATCCAACGTCCCGTGAGACACACTGTATATTGTCTACTTGAAGATTTGATATAAAAAAACTACCGTTTTGTGGGAGAAACAAACTCTGCAGTTCGCTCGTATAATTGCATGAAATATCTGGACCGCTCGAATTAACACAATGGCAAACTATGTCAGCAGTCGATGATACCACCGCTGATGCAACAAAACCGGCACTGGAGATTGGAGAATCTCACTCGAGCACCCCTCTAAAGGTCATAGGGCCTCGTTTGGATTGTGTCTCCGAACTCCAAACCCGTCACCTCTTAACCTAAATTGATTTTGCTCAGCCGAAACGTAATATTTACTGTTGATGGTTGGATGGATTAGAACTAGACTCGTCTCAATTTAAATTACTTCATGCTGTATAGAAATTATGATACTGAAGTATGTATATGTTATGGTTACTGTGATAAATGTGGTTTCTATTAATAAATACCGGAAATTATCAATAATAATCGCAGCATTTGGTCAATGTGATTAGAAACACTTAAATAATCACATGGACCGGCAATTATCAATAATTCCGATAATTCCCTACCGGTTAATATAAATGTGATAAGAACGTTATTTCTTAAAATATATCTTTTGTGTACGGGGTGTAAAATTTTGCAGAATCCAAAAATGCAATGTAGTTTTTTTCAGCGTTACAGGAAATAGTTTTCATTAGGTAAAAACTCAAATAAAATAAAACTCAATAATTGGAGGGTTAGTGCCAAAAGTACGCGCAGTTTCAGTTTGAGTCATCCAATTGAAACCAAAAAAAAATTCCGGCTTGTAGAGCAGCAAATTCTCTACAAATTTGAGAAGGGATCATATACTATATAGGTTATAGTAATATTGTAATTAATTACGATAGTTTTTTTTTAACGCCAATAACGTCAAACAAAAACCTGACTAGTCCACTGACAGCATGTCTACTGGACCAGCGTTTCAACTTTTTTCCCTGGCCCGGTTATTTTTACACTTTTCCTTCGTGACCCACAAAATTTTGTATACCCCCACATTTACTGTTATAGGGTATATTCACTTTGTCACAACAATTGGAACACCCTTAAGCAAGCGTGGCAGGTATAGACTAGTATATATGTTTTCATCAGCATTGAAAACTGAAGCAATTTAGCTTTGTCCGTCTGCATATACGTCTGTGTACACGATAGCTGCAATATCGGGCAATATCGGTTAACTCTTTTTTTTTTCAAATTCACACTATACGCGCCGTAATTTTGGAGCAGTGGATCTGAAATTTGGCATAATAGCTCATCTCTTAAAAGTAAATATAAGTTCATGAATGGGCAAAATCAGTTAACTCAATTTTATTCATATTCACACGATAACTGCCGCAAATTTAGAACAATTGATCTGAAATTTGGTATACCTTATCTCTTAAGAAGAAATGACAAGTTCGTAAATGGGCAAAATCGGTTAACTTCCATCTTTGTTCAAATTCCACACCAAAAATATTTTAAGGTAGCCGGGCCACGGAAAAAAGTGTTGACAGACTTTGACACTAGCGTTGTATAATAATGACAGTTCGTTCAAATAATGACTTCATTATCAGAACGAACTGTGATCATTATACAACGCTAGTGTCAAAGTCTGTCAAAACCAACGTGGATAACGGTTATGTGTCAGTTCGCCTCGCATTGACAAATAAATACATCTAAGATATTTGATATAAAATAGAATTTATGAGTCGTAGATAAAACGTCGTATTCGACTCGCACACAACGCATATAAATCGCTCGCATGGTTACACGCTCGCCTACGGCTCGCGTATAAACTTCATGCTCGCAATTTATATCCTTAGTTATGTGCTCGTCAAATAATACTATTATTTGTGGCTACAAGTTTCGAGACATAATCTGGTCTTCACGCCATACTGGAACATACAGAAAAAGAAGGGGTCACAATACAATTCTTACATAATACTATAAATATACCATAAATATACTAATAGGAAAAACAATTGGTATGTACTGTCAAAATCACAATAAGAAGCGTACCATGTGTCACTCAGGTCAATAGGTTATGTTATACAGATTCTATCGGACGCATGGAGGAAGATGGAGTCGCTATAAGCTATACATTTAGCAGCGAGAAAATGACCCCGGGGGGCGGGGCTAACATGACACTATAGTGGCCGCCTGCCAGGTCCGGATTAGCTCTGAAATTGGCCAGAAATTTCAAGAAATTTTTTCTGTAATAAATTATAATGTGTCAAGTGGGTACATTATAAAAAAACGCTATATGAACACTTTTAAGAATTTATTTTATCAAATTTTTTGAACAAATACGTAATAACCGTACTTCAAAAAATGTTCGTGCGTGCGGCCAGTACAAGCCTGTTCATTGTTGAAATATATAGTCACTTACCGATGAAATGTTACCCCGGTCAAAATGTGGTTTATAGTTGATTTTATGCTGTTGCAGCTGCGAACAGCGCAATTAGACATTATATTTTTATGTATATCTTCATACAAATTCACTATAATAGAGTTTATTTCACGACAAGTGGCAGTAAGCCGCGACATAACGCGCAAACGTTCCTATACGCATTTACGTGTGTTAGAATGAAATAGCAACCTTCTTTATTTCATTCTAACACATGTCAATGCGTAGGAGTAGGAACGTTTGCGCGTTATGTCAGCGGCTTACTGCCACTTGTCGTGAAAGAAACTATATCTTTGAACAAAGCGAAATAAGCAAAATAAATAAAGTAATTACACGTCAACGTTGTGAATGTCACTTTGACATTAAAAGTCCTCCGGGGTGGGGAAAGTGGTCCCATATCCGAGCGCTTATGGCGACTCCTCCTTCCTCCATGATCGGACGTCACAGTTCTCAGATCTGTAAAAACACATCTCAAATGTATAAAAAATTAACATTAAAATTACATCAATTTACATTAATTAGTAATTACTTCTATATATTTCGTTCACGAAACATAATTGCGTCTTGCCTACGATGTTTTAAGGCTTCAGTGTGCAGGTAGTCATTGAATCCCTTGCAGTGGCACACTAAAAAAAATGCCTAACAAAGCCAAAATTCAAAAACCAGATCAAAATTAAAAGTAATCCAAATCAAAACTAAAAACAAATCCGAATTGATCTCAAATATTATTACAAACAAACTTAGAAGTGAAAATTGTAAAATAACAAATCACCAAAGACCACGTGTTGAACTTCAATGCTAAAATACAAAGTGAGAGAAAAAACCACTACCTATATCTCAAACTTACTCACTAATCAAAATGTGTATATCCATATCAACTTCGAGGTAATAATATAATATATACCGAAAAAACCCAAGGTGGAAGCTTGGGACCATCCTTAAGTAGTAGTCATTCCTGTTTACTAGTAAAACTTTAAGGCCGTTTTTCTTTATTTTTTCCTCATGTAAATTTATACTTTTCAATACTATTCAAAATTTTATACTTTTCATTACAGATTAAAAGACATCCTACCAAAATTAAAAATTAAAATATTGGTTGCCAGTAGAAAAAGAATAATAGAAATATCTGAAAATAGCATCTTTGTATGCACTAGAATGACAATCGTTATACCCCTTCCAGATTTTTGCTCTATCGCAAACATTAACGGAGTTAATGAGTTATCGATTTTATCCCCTACTTAATTACCAGCCTGTATACAAATGTAGGTGCAGTTCGCACCGAGTGCGTACATACGATTGTATAATAACGTTTCTATGTGGTAACACTCGGGTGCACCAGAATTGCACTGGCAATGCGCAGATCACAGAGTCAGAGTGTCCACGCGCATTACCAGTGCAATTGTGGTGCACCCGAGTGTTACCAAATAGAAACGCTATAAATCGAAAACGCTATAACTTTTCTGTATTGACGCCAACTGTATTGTGTAGCCAGAAACATAGCATCATTTAAAATACTGATCGGTGTCTAAAGTCTAAACTGACATTCATTGTCAAACAAGCTAAGTATAAACCGTCACGCTCGCAACAACAATCGCGTAATATTTACAGCCGTACGTGTCCATATTAAGTCAACATCATCAAGCTAGCATACATCACGTACGTGATGTGCTGAGCCCCAGTAATTGATATGTGTGCGTGTGCGAAATCTAAACATCAATCAAGATGATCTAACTCGACGCCTCCTCCCAAGTTCATAAATAATTGAAGGTGGTATGGGTATATTTATTTCCTGAGAGGGTTGCCGAGATACCTTGCTTGGTATGATAGAGGAGGCCCGTCGCACTCGTCTAGTGCTGCTAATTTTAAGAATTTTAATTAATTTGATACATATATCTAAAAATGCGTTTTGTGCAAACCTTCGAACGGTACACACGTATGTTATTCGCTCGCAAATTACCAAACATGTTGCCCAATCAATTGCTTAATAAACAAAATTAGCGTCGCGCGCGTACCATAGTGCTGACTATGTAAGTGCAAGAGTACTAGCAATAAGTAGGACACCATGTCAACACAAGAAATTGTGATTACATCAGAAAGTGAACATCTTCTGTACAAGGAATTGCAAAAGGACATATCCGCAAGAAACAGATAGAAACCAAATTTAAGGACTTAGAGGAACAACTCAAAGCCCTGCAAGAGAAATTTCTGGAACAATCTAATAAAACAGAACCGAGTACTCCGCATAATGAAGAGTATTATACAGATGAGGAACAATTGGCCAGAGAAAAAAATGGGTAGTGCTTTAACAGAAAGCATGGTGAGGTTACATACGAGCTCACACAGGCGCTCACTGGACATGGTTGTTTCGGGACGTACCTCCACAAGTACAAGAGGAGAGAGCGTCCGGAATGTGCGTATTGCGGAGGAATGGACACACCAGGCCATACGCTCTTTGAATGCAATCAATGGGAACAACTGAGAAGGGCGTGCTCGTACGAAGAAGGACTGACAGAAGAGAAGATGGTGGAGGAAATGCTGAAGGGTCCAGATCAATGGAAACACATCTCCGAAACCATAAGAAGAATCCTCCAAGAAAAGGACAAGGATGACAAACGTCGGGAAGCAAGAGGACCTCCCGCCCCTTAGTGCATAAGGGACCGAGATGGGCCTGGGGACAGAACAGAAAAGATGGAACAAAGCTGAGATAGCGCCTGGATAGCCGGCGCAGGAGAGCTCCAGGAAAGACCGGAGCGAGAGAAGGATAAGAGTCCAGGAAAACCGGACTATCAAGACTTCAGGAAGTCCGAAGTCAGGGAGGGACAGCTGGAGTACCGCAGTCCCAGAATAATAAAGAACGGAGTGAGTGTCCCCGAAAATAGTGGACGTAATCGTCAAACAAGTCCTGGTGGTAACGCGTGAGCGCGTATAAAGCATTCCCCGCGTCGCGCTGTGCGCGTTTCGTTTTTCGCGACTGGTGCGCGGGTGCGCGGGCGGTGCATAGTGCGCGTGAACGCAATGTAGAGGACACATGAATATGTGCTGCATGTGTAGTTTGGTAGTTTAGCACTTAAGAGCATGTTAGATAATAATTAATAAAATGCATGTTTAGTAGTTAGTGAGTAGTTGTAAGGCATGTAGTTAGCGTAGGTGGTTGTTTTTAGTTTGGTTTTTGTTGAGATTAAAGCTTTTTACCCAAACCCAAAAGAGCGAAAGGGAAAACTTGCTTTTTCAATTGATTAAAAATCAGATTAAAGAAGATGTCGCTGTCGGGTGAATGCTTCGGTGATACCCGACAACGGGGTGGAGCTGGGATCTTCAATCCCCTCCGCTCTTTAAAAAAAAAAAAAAAAAAAAAAATGGGTAGTGCTAAAGGCAAGGAAAAGCAAAAAGCGTAAAATGCATGAATCACTAGTAGTCTCACCTCAGCCCACAAACAAATCAAAATAAAGAAACAAAAAAAGACAAAACGTTCTTGCCACCACCTGACATTGTGAGCCAAGTAACAAACTACGAGTGAATGCGAAATTCTTTAAACAGTAAAGAATTCAAGTACAAAGCTACGCTAATGAATTCTAGCGATATAAAACTTAACGTAGAGAAAATCGACGAATACAGGAAACTTACCGAATTCCTAAATGAAGAAAAAGTCAACTGGTAACTTGTGAAAACAAACAAACAACGCCAATTAAGGTCATGGTCAGGCGCCTACATCCAACCTGCAAAAATGGAGACATAGTGAAAGAACTAAATGAATATCTATATAATCTCTATAATTGACGCCACGAATATACTAAAACGCAGCGATAAAACTCCACTACCGATGTTCATGCTTATGTTTAGTAACGAGGAAGATATTAAGAACATCTATAATATTAAATCCATCTTAAGAATGAAGGTAGAAGTAGGTGAAACAGGTGGCGCAATGCAAAAGGTGTCAGGTTTTTGGACACACCCACCGATTCTGCAACAAAGAACCCCGATGCGTTAAATGCGCGGGAAAACATTTTTCGACAGTATGCAAGAAGCCAAAAGAAGTACCACCAAAATGCTGGAATTGTGGAGATGCTCACGCTGTAAACTACAGAGGCTGTATGGTGGCAAAAGAAATACAACGAATCAGAGACCAGAAAGGGCTACCCAATTTACCAACTAACCAAAAGTGGGTCATCAACAGCGTGCAAGTAACATCCCAAAATTAAAACCAATTACAACATATAAAAAACAAATACAAGCACAACATATGCTCAAGCCACCGATTCCTCAAAAAAAGACAAGCCATCAACTTCAGGTGACTCTACTATGCAATTGCTACAAAAAATTCTAGAAAGGATGGACAAAATCGAAGAGAGATTATCTAAGCTAGAACAGTAAAAGACATAAGATGACTACCGATTTACGAATCGCAACTTGAAATCCAAACGGTATACGAAACAAAAAATTGGAACAAGAAGTATTTCTAAACACACATCAAATCGATATATGTCTTGTTTCTGAAACACACTCAACAAATCAGACATATCTAAAGCTAAATGGATATCAGGTGTATGAAGCATGTCATCCAGATAACCAAGCCAGAGGAGGAAGTGCCGTAATAATAAAAAGTAGCATAAATCACTATGAGGAGTGCCATCTCAAGAGCGCAGGAGTACAACTTACGGTCGTTGGTATAAAATCAACCAAACAGAATTTTACTGTGGGTGCGATTTCTTTCCCGCCAAGGTTCAATCTCAAAAAATCAGATTATAATAAATTCTTAGAACATCTCGGAGAACGGTTTATACTGGGTGGTGATTATAACGCCCAGACTGGACTCCAGACTGATAACCACAAAAGGGAGAGAGCAAAGAAAAGCAATCCAAGAAAGAGGACGTCGATTCCACTCTACAGGCAAGCCAACCTATTGGCCTACTGGCCAGGACAAAACCCCGGATCTTTTAGACTTATTTATAACAACACCGAACTTCATTGACATTGAGGAGAAATTTGATCTGGACTCTGATCACTCCGCAATATTAATGACTCTAAGCGAAAGCATAATAAAAAAGGAATGTACCCCAACCGTGACCAATAAAACTACAGACTGGGTAAGCTTTATAATAGAGCTTGAAAACACTATACAGCTAAATATTCAGCTTAAAACCAGAGACCAGCTCGACGTAGAAGCCGAGAAATTGACCAACACCATCCAGAGAGCCGCCTGGAACAACACTAACGAAATCACCCACAGAACTGTTGGAAATAATTATCCTATGGAAATTTGAGAAACGATCAAACAAAAAAGACGAGATGGCAGGAGTCACGAGATCCAGCTGACAAAACCATACTTAATAATAAACCCCAACAACTTAAACGCGAAATTCAAAAAGTAAAAGAGGCAACATTGGAATCCTACTTAACTAAATTGACTCCCGATAAAGAAACAGATTACTCTCTGTGGAAAGCAGTGAGGAAATACAAGAAGCCAGTGACCCATGTCCCACCTATAAGACAGAAATCTTCCAGCCGCACAACATCGAATCAGAGCCAATCACGAATGAAGATATAACCTATGAAGAAGAAGCCATACAGCTAGTTACTCCAAACGAGGTTTCCAGAGAAATCAAGACAACCCTGAATTCAAAGAAGGCACCTGGATATGATCTTATCACAGGAGAAGTTCTTAATCAATTACCTAAGAAAGGTATTGTTATGCTGACGTATGTAATAAATGCATCGTTCAGATTAAAATACGTCCCACATGTCTGGAAAGTAGCAGAAGTTATCATGATACCAAAACTAGGCAAACCACCGAATAAGGCCAGATAATATCGCCCAATGATATCGAAGCTCTTTGAAAAGCTGCTTCTATAGAGAATGAAACCTATCATTGAGAGAAAGGAACTAAGTAAGAAAAGCATTCCACTATAGATCAAGTCCATAGCATAACAGATATCATAGAGAAAGCATTAGAAGAAAAGCTTATGTGCTTAACAATTTTTCTTGATGCGACACAAACTTTCGTTAAGGTTTGGCACGAAGGATTGATACACAAACTAAAGAGTATGCTACCTTTACAATACGCCGAGCTGCTAACATCCTATATATCTTATAGACTATTCAGAATAAAACAGATCGATGAATACTCGGAACTAAAAGAAGTAAAAGCTGGGGTACCCCAGGGTAATGTATTGGGACCAATTCTCTATCTACTATATACAAGTGACATACCACAGCTAGAAAATGTAACAGTCGCCACATTCGCAGATGACACGGCTCTAATGGCAGTGGGATCAACTATAGGAGAATCTCCTAGGAATCTTCAACAGCTAGTAATAAAATATCTAAATGGACCAATAAATGGAAGACCAAGCTCAACGAACTGAAATCTGTCCACATTAACTTAAGAAACAAAAGAATCGAGGACATACCTCATATCAAGATTAACGACGCCATAGTTCCATAAGCGAACACTGCAAAGTATTTGGGTATGACTCTGGATACAAAACTAAGGTGGAAAGAACACGTTAAGAAGAAAAGAGTACGGTTGGCCTCAAATACAGAGGTCTTTACTGGCTTCTGGGAAGAAACTCTCAGTTGTCAGAAATTAAAAAAATATGAGAGGGGCTCATTAATTTTTCTGAGATAAGTTTCAAAACTGGTTTATCACAAAAATCGATATCTGAAGGGTGTTTATTTCATGTTGGAACAAATCTATAACAATAATAGTGAAGTAATTCATAACGGGTGAAGGTTAGTCCCAAATTGTCTATTTGGAATAAAAGATGTTGTGTTTCGTTATACTCGTATTTATGGCTTTTAATGTATACGGTAAGTACTTTCACCAAGCATCATCAGACCTTCGACATAGCAGCAATTTTCAGACAAAAACAAAAAAAACGAGGTAGTGCGACGTACTTTCTAAAATCTTTTACTGGTAGGGTGGCGGTATTATAAATAAATGTCCGGACGCATCTGGGCGCTAAAAATTCCTCACGAGACAGGAATGTCCGGCCATCTCACAGGGTACGAAAGAACCCTCCCTTCGTTTAATTGCACGTTTGAATTTATACGCCATATGCAAATTTTGATATATGAATTAGGTAGTTTGTTTTTTTTTCGGAAACAAATAGCAACAAAATATTATGTTTTTTATACAAAAACAAAACTAAAATATCTTATATAAAAAATGCCAATTAGCGGGGGAAAGTAGATCATTGTTCACTTACTGTAAATTATTATTATTTTTAAGTTTTTTTTTGTATATCTAATCTACCTACTTGTTGGGTATGTTAGAGTTTGTATTTATAATCTAAGAACAACGGCTTGCAGGGGAGTAGGGGGCGAGGGTGTAGAAATTTAGTTCCTTGATTTCAGATGCCTCATTATTATAAAAAAAAGTTGGGCCCACTTGGCAAGAAAAACTATGCTGCAATTTATTTGGAGAGCAGTGGCGGCGGTTAAAAGTAACTGCATGAGTATGAGAGCTGCATCGGAGCAGTTTGGGGTGCCATACACAACCCTTAACAGGCATGTTCACGGGAAAAATCTATTAAAATATGTGTGCGGAATATGTGTGTGCGGAATGGGGCTTCCCTTTAAAACCTATTGATATAAGACATATTGTGCAGCTAACATTAAACAAACGTGGGATAACCGAGAAAAGATATAAAAACAATTTACCTGGCGTAGACTGGTTCAAGGGATTTATGGAGCGTAATCCCGCTCTTACAATAAAACTAGCTGAAAATACTAAAAGAGTAAGAGCAGCGTTAAGCTATGAAACGGTAGAAGAATATTTCGATAATTTAGGGGAAATTGTAAAAGATATTCCGGCTTCAAATATTGTCAATTATGACGAAACGAATTTTGTTGACGACCCGCGATCAGTAAAAGTTGTTCTTAAGAAAGGAACTAAACATGCGCATAGGGATATAGATAGTACAGCGGTCGGCAACCTGCGGCTCGCGAGCCGCATGCGGCTCTTTCGATGGCAAGATGCGGCTCTCCAGTTCCATGCGCAAATATTAATAATTATATTATGTTATTTTCAAAACTCACGGCCGAAATAGTTGAGGTCATGAACTTGGTAATTAAGATCATTAACAGCATTTTGGCAAACGCTCTCTACCATCGCCAGTTTAAGGAATTTCTTGAAGAAATAGAAAGCCAGTACTCTGACCTTCTGCACAATAAAGTGCGATGGCTTTCCAGGGGTAACGTATCGAAACGTTTTGCTTCTTGCTTGAGTGCAATAAAAACATTCTTCAATGAAAAAGGCATTGGCCATCCTGAATTGAAAGAAGACAAATGGCTGCAAAAATTCAACTTAATTGTGGATATTATAAATAAACTAAATGAGCTAAATGTAAAACTGCAAGGAAAGGGACACCCAGCCTATGCCTTGTTTGAAGATGTGGTTTGTTTCGAAAATAAATTACTTCTTTTTGTCGAAGACAAGGAGAGTGGTAAATTACTTCATTTCGAAAATCTGAAGCAATATCGTGTAGAAACCAATTCAACTATTGACACGAATTACTTCAGCATGGCTATAAACAAAATGAAGGATTCGCTGAGTGATTTGAGCAATTCAAAACAAACTCAAGTACTCTGACGTTCATAGTAAATCCTCTCAACACAAATGCAAATGAGATCAACATTGATCCATTTGGAATTGATGCTAGTTTGCTTCAAATGCAATTGCTGGATTTGAAAACCAAACACTTGTGGAGTGGCAAGTTCACAGAACTCAAGAGCAAATTAGAAGAGTTGGAGGTCCAGAAAAGCATGCACGCCACGCTGCACAAGTGGACACCTCTAAAAGAAATGCCGCGAGTTGAGGCACTCATATTTGACGAATGGAATAGTCTTCCAGAATGCTACAGTGAGGTGAAGAAGTTGGCATTTGGAGTGCTGACGATCTTCGGGTCAACATATTCGTGCGAGCAAGCGTTCTCTTGCATGAATATACTAAAAAGTGAAGTAAGAAGCCAACTAACAAATAAAAATCTGGAGGCGTGCTTGAAACTGAAAACAACAAGTTATGAGGCAGATTTAACCAAACTTTCAAAGGATATGCAAGGCCAATGCTCCCATTGATGTAACTTGTAACTATCTATTATCCAATAAATATAATTATATTATTTGATTACTAATTTTATTATTCTAGCAGAGCTATCTAAAATACTTATAATAATATGTTTTGTGCCAGAGTGTGTTTTCATATGAATAAATATTATTTGATACTTAAAACAATTTATTTGAAATCAAAAATCAAATTTATATACAGAATCCTAATCAAATACCATAATATTGAAACACTAAATGTTAGTGGCTCTTTAAAAACAGGAAAATTTTGTAAATTGTAACTTTTGGCTCTTCCGTCTCAAAAGGTTGCCGACCCCTGAGATAGTACGATAACTAGCACCACGGTAATGTTTGCCATAGCAGCGGATGGTGTTCTCCTCGCATCTTACGTCGTTTATAAAGGCGCTGCCACACGATCCGGTGAATATCTTCCAACGTCGAACGTTTGATAGTTCGTTGCAACGTGTGGCCGACGTTCAAGCTTCAAGCTACCAATGCCAAGTGGCCAACGTTCGGGTTTGGTCTCGTTCGAGCCATTGTCGGAATTTTGACCACAGTCAAACAACATTTTCGCATCAGTTGTTTTAGGCCGCGGGATTTGTTCGAATTTAGTTGTTTACACGTATATATGTAGTTTATATTAATTCAAACTGTGTATAAAACGGCAGCTTTTTAAATTATATTCGCGGTTATTTCACAGTAATGTGAATCAGTGAGTGTCTACATAACAAACATAACCTATGACATAACGTGAAATACCGAATAGAGCATAGTGCTACACAACAACCTTAAAATACTTGTCACAATTTCGGTAGGAAGATGAGAATAGAATAGGCCGAAGGTACAGTAATCATTTCAATTGATAGTATGGACACTATTAATGAGTATATTACATTCTAGGCTAACATCCACTTGGGGAACGCCTCCAAAATATTTAGACGGGGCTGTTTTGACTAAATCAGAATAAACTTGCATGTCAATTAAGTGGAAAGTCATTCTACAATCCATTTGTTGCTTACGCCAGTCATAAAGAATTAAACGGATTATTATAAAACGGTAGCTTTTTAGATTATATTATGCTAACTTCACGGAAATGGGAATGTCATCGTAACAACAGTACAAACATAACCTGAAATAACAAATATAGCTAGATGACAGTGGGTAGATGTAGCTCAATGTACTGCTATGCGTGCTAAACAAAGAACCACAACTGATAAACTTCTCAAAATTTTGGTAGGAAGTTGAGCATAGAATAAGCCGAAGGTAGAGTAATTTCAATTTATAATAGGCGTTTCTCGTTCTGGTTTTTGATCTCACGATGTGCGCGCGCATTTCTCTCAGGAGCACTCAGGACTAAATTAAGTTGGCAACTGTGCTTTGTAAAAGCCTAATTAGTATCAAATGAAATGTAATTGATAAAAGATAAGTGTGAGATTGACATGCATTCATTGAAAACTGAATAATTATATGGAAGTGAACATGATAACCAAAATACCTACTGTTTTTAGGTTAGGACAGTTCAGCATTTTCAAAAGTACATAAAAACAGGTACACCCGCGGCATGCTTCCTTGAGTTGGGATACGTAGATACAGAATACTTCATGGTTAAAGCCGAAATTGGTAATTTTACATGGAATGCGTGTTTTCTGGGGATTTTAAGCAATATTATGCTACCAGATTTGACAGCGGCGCCAAGTCTTCTGCGCATGTTGTCTACCGTTTTGGGTGAGAATGGGTCAGAAGTAGAAGCCCCTATTATATATGTCTAAAAGTTGTATACGTTTTTGGTTTGTTTCAAATGTTTTAGAAGACAATGTAAGTTATTATTATATCTTTTTTTAATAAAAAGTTAGTGTTATGTTTTTGTTTTGTTTTATTGTATTTGCATTGCATAGGTAGAGGTATAAGCTGATCGACTTTTCCCACGACAAGGTTAAAGAGGATTTTCAGTCAATTTAAGTGGGTGATCCACTTTTAAATTATCATCATATTGTAAATATATGATGCATTTATGTAGATCAAATGTTATCAATGAAATGGTGTCTCGAGTTTGTAAAAATATGATGCACTTATGTAGATAAAATGTTGTCAATACAATGTTGTCTCGAGATTATATAAATATGATGTATTTATGTAGATAGAATGTTTCAATGTAATGTTATGTCCATATTGTAAAAAATATGCTGTAGGTACTTATGTAGATAAAATGTAGTCAATGAAATGTTGTCTCAAGATTGTAGAAATATGTTGCATTTATATAGCTAAAATATTGTCATTGAAATATTGTGTTGATAATGTTAGACAAACATAGTAATAACATAACAAAATTACATTTACACAAGTTACCTTCTTACAATATTATATAATAATCATATAATAATTTGAGAAACTAAAAATATCTACTGTATAGGTGTTATTTATTATCGGGCTTTTGGTACTTTTCAGTATTTCCTATAGCCTATAGGCTTTAGAATGGCTTCCTTCTTAATAGAAGTTTATAAAAATCAAGACAATTGTAATCTTTGAAATTATATTTTATTTTGATGAGTGACGAAACCGTTTCTGTGCATTGTCCATTGTTGGATAATTAGTGAAAACACTCTCTCTACGTAGGCATTATGAGCTGGTATGCAAAAAAAATATTGAGCAATCTTCATCAATTCAGAGCAGGTACAAATGAGCATTCGGTGTTTTAAAAAAAATTAACCAAAATGGTTTTTCCGCCATGATCGGTAGACGGCGCGTGGCGACGACCCGGACTGTTAAGAAAACTCTGCCCGGACGCTCCCCGGACACCTTCCAAACTAGGACAAATCCGGGGTAACCCGGACGGATGGCAACCCTAGATTCATGTGATATATACAGTGTACACACATTAATAATAAATAGGAGTATTTGCGAGAGTAGAATTATACAAAAGCCATATGTATTTATACCGCCATGGTTAATTTTATGTACAAAAATAAACTTCGTATGCGACGCACTCAACTCCGTTTACGGAACCGGTAACGTCGAAGAATTGTAGTAACAATTTACGCAAAATTAAATATGTGCAAAGGTTCACAGAAGATAGATCAGTAAAATCGCGAAAAATGGATTATACTTGTTGTTATTCTTATTCTTTTGATACTCGCGTCTGAGTGACTATGCTGAATGCATTTCTGAATTGTGAGGTTAGTTTATTCCAAGTTTATTCGGATATGTGTAAGTGTGTATAAGTATAACCACAAGTTTCATTTGAAGGGCTTATTAGTTGTGGTTAAAAGTTTTAAAGGTTTTCCCTTTTATTGGATACCTACTAATTTTATTCTTTAACAATGATATCTGCTCGTATTCGTTCGGCAACAAACAACAGCTGAACAATTCATTAAATATTGCAAAAAGCATTTTAAGGGTCCGGTGAAACGATGCTTTAGAACGTACCCTAAATGGCGTTTCCGTACTTCCAGTTGTTCTTCAATTGTTGCTTTTAAATTATTTGAGATTTTTTATGCTCAAACGGTTTGAATTGAATGTAGCTATTGGGGAAAACTTCGCATAACAATAATTGAAAAGGAAATACTTTTTAAAAATCAGTCATTATTGAACAATGGGCAGTAACTTACGATTTTATTTTTAGATTTATAAATCATTGATTTTTAGCATGCACACAAAAATCACCTACCTATGTATGCAATAAAATCTCCATAAAATCACCTTTGTTTGGAAATTATCAGGAAGCAGAAAATGCTATGATTTTTGTGTGGATTGCGTTGTTTGAACGAAGAGTGGGAATTCCGGTAGTTCACCGCTTTTCGAATAGATGGCGCCACCCGCTGTTT